>PVKA01010659.1:0-63620 GCA_004027165.1 Ctenomys sociabilis
TTAATTCACTGATAAGAGATATCTGCTAAAATATTATCTGTAAATATAATATCATGTATATGCACCTTGTACAATACCAAAACACTATGAAAACAGTTTGCAATGTATTAATTTATCGAATCTGTATTGTTAAGGTGTCTTGAAACTGTCTGATTGACATTTGTACTTCAATAAAAATAAATAAATAAAAGAAAATTTAAAAAAATTAAATTAAAAAAAGAGAACTCATTCAGGATATTATGTATATGATTCTTTAGGTGACTCATTATAAAATAATCTTATAAAATGTAAAAAATAAAAAATAAAAAAAGAGTGTAGCAAACGACCAAGTTTCAGCCAATCATGGGCATCCTACTCGTCATGCCCTGTCCAGTGAAACAGATGGCTCCTCACATGAGAGGTGCTCCTTCAGGTGCCTAACTGTGGCCAGTCAGGTGATTTCTGTACTTGCGTTCTGTGTTCAGCCAATAGAAGCTCACTGTATACACAATGGAGGGCAGTTTGCTTTCTTTTCTTTTCTTTTTTTGATGTAGAGTTATGCTATGCAGTTTGGACTTGTAATGATCCTCTTTTCTCAGCCTCACCAGTGCTGGGATTACAGATGTGTGCCACCATGACCAGTCTTGGGGCTTTCAGATTCTGGGCTAGCATGGCATGAGATACTAGGAATCGAACTTGGGACCTTGTGCTTGCCAGGCAGGTGCTTAAGCTGATGAGCTACCTCCTGGGTCTGGGCAGACCTTACTGAACCTATATGATCAGTATTTGTAAATCTCATGATTACATGTAGCACTGTGCCCTCCAGGCTCAGCTCTGGATGCAAAGGAGAGGAGTTTTAAAAGTAAGAATACATAATATTGCATTATGTATGAGCCACATTTTCTTTAATGATTTACTCATGGATGGTCAGCTGCAACAGACATGGTAGTGTAGAGACTGCTTTTAGATACTAATTTCATTTCCTTTGGATACATCTGGAAGTGTGATTTCTGCATCCTAGAGTTGTATTTTGCATTTGTTGAGGAATCCTGATTATTCTGCCTTTAGCTCATGGTTGTACCAGTTTATGTCCCATCAGTGATGTGCAAGGGTTATCTTTTCTCCACATCCCCTCCACAGGTGTTGCCATTTGTCTCCTGATAATAGTCATTTCAACAGGCATGGGAGTGTCCTACATTGCGCTTGTGACCTGGACTTCCCCAGTGCTAAGTGCCTTCAAGCACATTTTCACATATCTATTGGCCATTAGCATGTTTTCTTTTGTATTACTTCTATTTGGGCCTTGTGTCCCCTTTATTAAGTTGCTTTTTAATTTAATTTCTTGTGGTTGAATTATAAGAGTTTTTGAAATTTATTTTAATGTTAACCCCTTGTTGTGCATGTAGTTTGTGACTATTCCCTCCCCTTCCATCTACAGCCTTTCCACTCTATGGATTGTCACTGGCTGTACAGAAGCTTTTTGGTTTGATATGTTCCCTGCCTTTCACTTCTGTTGCTTAAACTTTCTGCATCATGCCCAAGAAACACTTTCTAGGTCAATGTAAGAATCATTCCTCTATATTTTCTGCATCTGGGATGCTTATAACCAGATACCTCTTTGTCATTTCTTCCCAATTACAGTGGCTAGACAAATGACTGGAAAACAAATTGTTTATTTTTCTATTTTTTAAGCATATCAACCAGCTATCACAACAGTCATCCTGACCAAAATCTAGCACTGCATTGCATTAGCTTACTGCCCTCCTGGAAGAGGTGGTGGCAGTGCGGTTCTCTAGTCCAGGTCTTCCCTGGACTAGAGCCTCATAATCACTCATTGCTGCATCATATGGGAGCTATGGGAAGGTATCATATTTCTGAAAGGCACAGTGGAGGAAACCAACACGTAACTGAATTTTATTATTGTTGTATTCTTGTTATGTTTTCATAGAAAAACTGATTTTCCCCTAGGACTGTTTTCCTGAGTTGATGTGCTTTTGGATCAGAAATACTGTAAGTCTGACATTTCTCCTGCTGCAAGCATATTCTTGCCAATGTATTCTTTATCATAATGCCTGCTGTGGGGATTATGCATCTAAGACATTTAATAATATGGTGGTGATGTTCTTGGCCTCCAACTTGTGAAAGAGAATTATAAAAATTGAAAGTTAAAAACACAGGGAGCGTAATTTCATATTTTAGTTAAGCCTTTAAGCTCATATAAATAAAAAAATCCTTAATAGAACCCCACAAATATTTAGATAAACTGATTTTTTTTAAAAAAAATTACATGTATCTACAAAAATGTTCATGACTCCAGGCTCAATTTTTGTGAGCGCTTTTTGATTTTTGGTTCAGTGGAGGAGAAATATAAATCATTTTCCCTATCAGTGTGCTGATGAAATGTCACATCACGAGACTGCCAAGAAATAGCCATAGGTCTACCTGTTCAAATCACACACACATTCTCTGTCTCTCTCTGTCTCTGTCTCTGTCTCTTTCTCTCTCTGCCAGCTCACTAATGCATAAACAGAATGCCCAATTTTAACCTGGTAATATTCTCCCTTTCTGAAGAAGACATCTTGGTCCCTATGGAGAAACAAAGCAAATAACACTTGTGGCAGCAGCGATTTCAGATTAATGGCACCCTGGAGTATGAAGACTAAAAGAAATGATACCTAGTTAGAAGAATTAATCATTTCCTGACATCCTGTCCTAATAGCACCATTTTTATAGCACCATGCTACATTCTGTTTTCAGACTGAAATCATTCCGTTATATATCATCCATGTTTGCGACAGCTTACCTGGTTTCCAGTGCAAAAATCCAGTATGAAGCAGGCACTAGAGCGAGAAAGAGCAGGGGCAATGGATTTTCTCGTGAAGTGACAGTTCCTGTGTCGGTTTTGATTTTTACTTAAATGCAAACAACGATGATATTAAAAATACAACTGAAGAGCATTGCCTTTGAAGTCAGAGATAAAAAAACACCCTCGAAATAAGAGATAACTCTTTCCCACGCTACGAAGTAGAAATGTAAATGGGACTATTTCCTGTGGAGCTTGTTTGATATATTGAGAGGTTTCTTTATAGCACATTTATATGAAGCACTGTTCTAATGGCCCAGTGTCATGAGTGCTCATTGTCCACTCATGGGAATTGCCAATATGTATCTGAAATTAAAAGTAGTAACTCTGGTCACAGCTACCTTAAAAATATAGGGAATGGTTTTGTCCTAGGCCTTGTAAAAGGTATGTGGACCGCAGTTTTGTGTCTGAGCCCTCAACCCTGTCTCACCTACTCTCTGCACAGACAGCCTTTCTGCTTAGTCTGAGCCAGGTCACAATGTCTTTTTTCACAGCACATTTCCGTTCCTCTCATCTCTGAGTAAAAACCAAAATTTTCTTGTAGTCCGTAAGGCTCTGTGCTAGGGACAGCCTCACCACAGCCTGTTGGCCAAATCCAGCCTTTGCTTATTTTAGTACATGTGGTGAGCTAAAAACATTCGTTTTTAACATTTTAAATGATTGCAGAGAAAACTGAAAGGACGAACATTTGTAGCATGCAGAAAGGATATAAAATTCAAATGTCACTGTCCCTAAATAAAGTTTTATTGGCACATGGACAAACCCATCCATTGTCTATGCCCAGTGGCTGGTTTTTGAGCTGCCAGTCATGAGAAGCTTTAGTAGGGACTGCATGGCTCAAGAAGCCAAAAGCATTTACTACCCAAATCTGTATAGGAAAACTCAGGTTGCCCTCACCGCCCTCTGCCTCGGCCGCAGTCTGCTCATCGTGCTGTTGTCCCAGCCACCAGAAGGCCACATTACATACTCTTGGTTGCTGTTCTTTCCATGCACTCTGCTCTCTGTGCAGGCATAGGGATTGCGCTTCTTTTCTCATTGAACATAGACAATGGATGGGCTTCTCTATGTGCCAATAGATCTTTATTTAGGGACAGTGACATTTGCATTTCATATCATTTTTCCATGAACAAATGTTCTTCTTTTCAGTTTTCTTTGGAATCATTTAAAATGTTAAAAAAATGATGTTTTTAGTTCACCACACGTACTAAAATAAGCAAAGACTGGATTTGGCCAACCGGCTGTGGAGAGGCTGTCCATAGCACAGACATGTTTGTCTCCATCAAACCCAGAGGCTACTGACAAAAATCTCTACAGATTTGTCTAGACCCTGTTCACTGAACTGGTCCTGAAAAAGTTATCCTTTACCTATCATCATCATTCTGAGCTCAGATCTCCAAATTCTCTTTACTTCTATCTAGACCAATAAGGTGACTCCTAGCCTGGACAGCTATCAGGTGCCTTCCTGGGCCAGATGTTCCTCTGCTCAGTGGCAGACCTGCTATGGAAGGAGGCAGCTGAAGCAGTGGAAGCTGCATAGCAGGGGAGAGTGAAGGGTAGGCAACCATGTGCGCAGTAGGCTCCCATCCTGCTAGGACCCTCTGGGCTAGGGGTATTATTTGGCAGCTGGGGAATTGCTCCCAAGTCTCCTTGGGAGACTTGATCCTTTCGATCTGTCCCACATGCAGGGTGAGCACTTTACTGCTCAGACCCTACTCACCCCAGCAGAGATAACCTCAGCAACAGGTAGGTTCTGCAGTAGCTGACACAGCCTGAGGAGGAACCCAAGAGATAGGACAGGGTCCTAGCAGCATCTACTTTGCTGCCTTCCAGCACTGTCTTCCTTGATCCCCACAATGACTTCATGAGGTTAGTCATTATTGCCTACACTGCATAGACAGCCATTGTATCAGATGCTAAAAATCAGCATAATACAAACAAGAGTGGGAGAACTGAAACTAAACCTTGAGGTTCTCTGAGTCTTGATCTCATAATTGAGGGCTGGGGTCATAGCTCAATCATGGTAGAGTGGTTTCCTCGCATGTGCGGGGCTGAGTTAAATCCTGAGTGCTACGACACAAGCCTATGCTCATAAACACTAGCCCCCCGCCCCCAGGCCTTCCTAAGATCCTGTTGCATAGTGATTGGCTCTGTGGCCAATAAGATTGTGGTAGCTTTGGCTGTCTCCCCAATCCCAACAAAACTGTACACTTGCTGCTCAGCATTGCATGGTCCACTCAAGATTCCAGAATTCATCCCTATCATGAGCATCACTTAAAAACTTCTTCCATTTGCTCCTCCACTTGTCTTTTTCCCTCTGGATATGCGCATGGCCTCCCCCCACATACTTAGACCTGTATTTAGGTGTTAGCACACGCTCCTATTTAAAAACTCAGCCCCCCACTCCCACCCCTTTTGCCAGAGGTAGCTTGGGTTGGATGTATCTAGGATAAAATTGTCTATCCTTAGTGTGTTGGTTAGCTTTTCTGCCAGTGTGACTCAATTCCAGACACATACTGCTTAAAGGAAGGAGGGCTTAGTTTTGTTCAGTTTTGAGGCATTTAGTTTATCACTGGTTTTTTCGAAGTAGGAGTATCATGGTGGTGGAAGGACACAGCTGAGAGAAGCTGCTTAGTTCTTGGAGGGTCAAGAAACAGAGCTGGGAACAGCACCAGAGAAGAGGCCGGGACAGGTGTAGACTTTCTGTCACACCTCCAAGACCCACCAGAGACGCTTAACAGTGTGCTTTCCTAGTCCTCTAGAGAGCTCTCCAACTATTCAAGCTGACAAGCTTACAGGTCGCACGAGAAACCTTTTCACAGTACAAACCTGATTGTGCCAATCTTTCTCCTCTCAGCTTGCTTGGAAGCATTGCTTCACTTTCTCTTTTTCTGAGAACAGAGCTCCAATGTCCAACATAGGCTCAAGACCACACTTGTTATGCTTTATATAAAAAATGCCCCCCCCCAAACCTTATGTGCTCCAAAATGGGGGCTTTGGGGAATGAGTGGGTCATGGGTGTGTGGTAGCTGGATTATCACACCAGTTGGATTAGATGAAAGATAGATTTACCAGTGGCAGAAAACCCACCCTGTGTGTGACTGGCACCAACCAATAGATTTATAGCCTGAGGAAAATAAAAAGGCTAGAGAAGGCTCATTGCCTGCTCCTTCCTGCTTCCCTTACCATGGACTGTTTCTCTTTTTTCACGCTGCCTTGCCTTGGAAACATCTCACCATAGACTCTATGGAAGAGTCAATCTTTCCTCCTTTGCCTTGGGGGTGTTGGGCATTGTCTCAGTGGTGAGAAGATAACTCAGACAACACATTGCCTCCCCCATGTCTCTAACTACATTTTTTGATCCCAAGACTTAGTGCTTTGCTTCTGAGCTGTACGATCCCTCCTGTCACAGAGCTTGGCAGGCACTCTTCCTTCTGTCAGGGGAATGCGTCTCCTTCCCGGACCTTCAGTTCTCTTCCCAGCCATCACCTCTTTGAGCAAATTCTTCCTCACATCTCCATCCCTGCTTGATGCTACAAGATGGGCTCTCTTGGACAGACTGTGCTATTTTTCTTCATGGCATATCTTTCATTTTAATGTCAAACCATCATGCATGTGGCCAGTTACTAGGTACATTCTGCTTACATGCAAGCTGTAATTGTCATCACCCCCCATCATCCTGATCATTATCTGCACCTCTGTGTCTTGTCCAATGTCCACTTTCCACTTTCTTAGCAGGACCAAAGTTGCCCTAAACACCAGCAGCATAGCTGTGTTGCTTTTACTGTAGCCGAGGTCAGCCCAAGGATGTTCACACTCAACACACAAAAGATTCATGGGGAAGTTTCTGTCTTGTTTTGCAGTAAGATATTTCCTCTTTTACCAGAGCTGAGTTAATTTGTTTGATCAAGGCCTTAGCTGCAGCCATCAATAATTAAATGAAATATCTCACTGACTCCCATCTTTGGATTTTCTTTGTAATTCCTGGAGGGGAAAAGCATTTAATGAAATAGTCAAACAAAAGCTAGTTATCCTTCAAAGCTGACTGTCAAAGGGAATTTGAATGAGCATCTATGAGATCACCAAGAATAATGAACCTCGAGAGGTATGGAGATCAGATTCACCTCCACAGATTGTGTATAATCCATTTAACTTCTTATAGAATCAAGGATTAGTTGACAAATAAATGCAGCTTTCTTGCGGGCCATGAAATCCGGTCACAAGTTGACTACCTTTTTTTGTCTTTTAACTTCTGGATTTTCATTAGTTCATGTTTGCAGTACATAGTAATTGCATTCATTGTGGGCAACTGGTGCATGGTCATGACATTTCATCAAGGCTTGGATTATTTTGTTAAAAACACTAGCTGTATTAATCAAGACGAACTTAGTTCTGCTGGCAAAAAAAAAATGCACTAATCAATGAAAACATTGTTTACTAAATCTCCACCACTCAATGTCATAAAATTGCATGTGTGATTCACACCGGGAGCTAATGCCATTCAGACAGCACCTGATTGGGGTCTCAGCTCTCCGAGGTGTTGAAGCAGAGAAAGAAGCAAACTAACTCTGCATTGGCCTGGAAGCTTTTCCTAACCCTGCATCCTTTGGTCTAACCTGACTTCTAGGATTACATATTAGATCTTAAGAGATTGTACATGTGGCCATGAAGGACAAGGGCAGGAGCAGGGAGATAGGCCAGGAAGAGATGGCAAGCACTGAGTAGTGAAGGCGGTGGCAGAAGGCTTCATTGGTGACCTGTGTCTCCGCACTTTTCTTGGTTGGTTGATTTCCCTAACCAGAGGCAATATTCTGGCTTCTGCCTGGGGTAGCACTAATTGTCCCTCTTTTTTGTCCTCTTGTCTTTTTTGTCCCTTTGTCCTGCACAATGACCAACATACCACCTGGGTCGTGTATGTATCCTTTGCCTGCTTGGCTGAGGCTGACCATGTCCAGAACAGGTCCTAACATGTATCTTCAGAACGGACTGTAAGTGCATCTCCTGCATTTAAATTTCAATGCCGTAGATACAAACTACATTGTCCCGAGCACAGCGGGATGCATTGCATTGAACAGGTAGCCATTTGAAGAGCTGTGTGTTTACATATCACATCTGAAGTCAAGCTGTTATTATCTTTATTATAGCTTGAAATGATCTGGCATGAAATCGATGCTCCCATATGTTTCTGGTAATAAAACTTTCTTGGAATCTTACAATAATTTGGCCTTAATCATGAAGAATCCTGCTGTGGCCTGCTGGGCACTGAAATGAGGAGGTGTTTTTTATTTATCTGTATGTATTTTGTTCCCAAAGCAGAAAATATTGCCTTTTAACAGTGCAGCTCATTGAATGTCCAGCTTTTGTTTGTGTTGAAAGCTAAATCAATACTTACAATAAGTGATGAAATACAGCCTGGAGATGCCAGCTAAGGGTCAATTAATTAAAGAGGAAGTGCTGTGGAAGGCAGCTATGGAATGATACAGAGAAACATTAGTCTAAGCAAAAGGAGGCCAGGATTCAATCTCCTACTGTGCTGCTAAAGTGGCTCTGTGACTTATCCACATTGTTCCTCCACTTTCTCCTCTGAAGTGGAGGAGATTAATCTGGAATACCTAAAACCCACTGTGCCACTAACATGTTTCTATATGTTCTCTTTACAAAGTATAGAAGGAGAGTAACTTATCGCTCTTCAAAAAAAGTAGACAGAGTCCCATTTGATGGAATATTTTTCTGGACTATGAGGCAGTTGACTAAAAGGAATTTTAGAGTGTAAATTCAACTTCTGTTAAGAAATGAAAATATGTGTAGGTAAGACATAAATGACAAAAACCAGCAGTGTTTATTCATAAATAACTTAGAGATGATGATTATTTATTCCTAATAGATTTGCTATATGATTCAAACTTCCTGAAATCTTTGATTCCATCTCATTGGCTTTCAGATTTGAACCTTTGTCAGATGCCCAAATCTTGATCTGACCTCAACCTGGGTGGATTCTAGCCCCTCCTTGCCTTTGTATAACACATACTTATAAAGTGCCCTTAAGAATTTAACCTAAACATGTATGGAAGACTGATACCATGGCCTGATACAATGCTGACACTTGACAAAAGCAGAAAGATGTAAATTGTAAAAAAAACAACAACCTCTTATTTCAAAATACAAATGCTTGGAGGTAGCTGTACCAGAAGTCAAAATGTCCCTGAGTTCTTCACTTGAGTAGGACTAGCTTCCAGTTCAGGCTGATCCAGGTGTGAGTGGAGGAACTCAAATGTGGTGATCCACATGACTGCCAGGGTTAGGGGTTTAAAGGAGGGAACTGGAGAAGTGGAAGGGAAATGGAGTACAGCACAGAGCTCCCTTGACTTACCCAGTGGCTTCATGATTTGGGAAAATCATGACTACTGGAATTAAATATAATTCCTATGGAAATGTATTTAGCCTCTAATCTGCTCATTTGTATGTATGTGTAAATGGCATTTGAATATCAAGTGAAAGGTAGGATCATTTCTTTTTGGGCTTAGTCATGCAATGCACTGTAAGGCCCTTGTATCTCAGCCCTCCCTCCTGTACCCACTAAATGCTTACAGAGTCATTTTTAGGACAGCCAAGAAGAGTCCCCAAGGATTTCCTTAGCTTGGCCTTGGAGAAAGGACCTCTTCACTCCTAGTAGTTTCCACCAAGCCCCCCATACCACTTCCTGTTCCTCAAAAACAGTATGGCCTCTGTACCTCTGCACTTTTGCATATCTACTGGGCTTTTCTGTGTTGTTCTCTTCCTGCTAAAATGTCCTCAAACCTGAAGCGCCTTTGACATGCAGAGGCCACTGTTGTCTTCTATGCTATTGGGACATTTAAAGAACACACCCATGAACCCTGCGGCATATTAATGAGTGTCCCATACATCACAGTTTCCAAGATATAAAATGTGGAAAAGGATGGGTATTTAGAATGCATGAAATCTAGTCTCTTTCTACTCAAATGAAGGTGCCCATGCGGGCAGGGTGCAGCAGTGTTGAAGAGCCACACTCTGGGTGAATGGAGTGTCCAGGTCAGTCACGGATGCTACTGTTCAAGAAAGGCTGCTCTTTCCTCGGCTCTTAAACTGAGGAGAGAGGTTAAGATGCTGCAGAATTAAAAAAAGCTGATGACGTTCAGCCCCTTGCTCCTATCTGGTATATGGTAAGGCCTCTAGAATTATTATGCAGTCTCTGTTATTATTCATAATGGGCAATTATAATGTTGCCTCCCCTGTGAATCTGTTCTGGATTCGCTGAGTCAAAAGTGCCCTTTCTTTTCGTAGTTTAAGCCAATGGCCATATTCAAATGCTCTGTCTCTGGTGCTCTTTCATTTTGGGGACCTGCAGATTTTGGGAACTAGTAGGTTCAGCCATCTCAAAAACATTAATGTTTGATTATAAGGCCAGCACACAGTAGGTCACCAATCAGGTTTAAAGTTCGATGAAAATCCAGGTGCTTGATTTTCAAACTTCTCCTCTTTATATTGCTCTGTTTCTCTTTCTGTTTTTCTCTCTCGGTCTCTGTCTCCTCTCTTTCTCTGTTTTTGTCTGTGTGTCTGTCTGTCTCTCACTCTTCAAAAAAGTCTTTAGCAGAAAACATAAAAGAAAGAGTTGTTTGGATGGAAGGTTTTGGAGACATTAACATCTGCCCAGCACCAGCACACCACATTCAGCACTCATTAGGAAGTTGAGCAGGGACTGGAGAGATCTCCAAGTAATATTTGGGGGGAAAATTGACATCTGTGCACATCACACATGCACACAGACACACAGACACACACACGCACACACAGACACACACACACACGCACACGCACACGCACACGCACACACACACACACACACACACTGAGGTTCTGAGAGGACATACAGCCCACTCTGGAAGCAGTGGCCCTGGGTAGCAGCTCCATGCCAAGCACCATGGGAGTACATCTGAGGTGTGACTTTCAGTCTTTGTGGGAATTCTATGAGACAGGATCAGCAGCTTACACAGCCGAAGTGGTGGAGATGGGCTTTAATTCCAGAGATCTTAATCTTCTTTGGATTGGGTCAGGCTTTGCTGTCCCGGCAGACCTCCTGTCTGACTCCAGCAACCCTCTTTCTCAGCCTCGAAAGTATCTGAGACTACAGGTGCAGCCCACACACCCTGTCTCCAGGGTCTTTGACTCTGTAGTCTCAAATGTAAACTGATGACTCATTTCAGGCCGTGTTAGAATCGAATGGAAAGCTACCTGGTCTCTCTCTCCAGTTTGTGCATCTTTATCATAATCCTACTAAGAGAGAACCTGTCACCTTCTGGCATGTCATACAATAATATTTGTTAATTTTTAGAAGCTTCTTGGTATTCCAAAAACTGTTTTAAAGAAGAGAGATTTAGCTGCCTGTAATTTTAGCTGGAAAGAACAAGTCAGGCTGAGAAGATGGGGTGGGGTGGGGAGAAAGTGAGATTTTATTAATGGCTCAAACCCAACTCTGAACTGGGAGAAATTTCTAAAAAGAAAAAATGAAATTAGCACTCTGAGATACCAAACCTCACTGCAGTAGGCATGTGGTTCTCACAGATAAATACGCTTGCTCTAGTTTCTCTCTGAAGAGCACAACAGTGTAGTTTTACATTTGATGCCTGAAGTCCAGCAACCAAATTCAAGGTTGTTCTTGGGTCTTTACGGATGCCAGCCTCTTTACTTAATTCTCTATCTAGCGACGAATACTTTTGAAAACAGAGCAAAGATGATGTAAACTGTAACCAGCAGCTTAGTAAATATGCAGGCCGTTTTCCCTTCACATCTCCTTTGAAAAGACAGAACTGCCAATTTGTCCCTTCATTTCTTTTCTCCCAAGGCAATAAAAGCTGAGCTATCTGTTGAGAAGTGCGTGGAGCTGCCAATGTCCTGCCAGGCAGCGCCCAACATCTGGAATTCATACTGCTGCCAACGTGGAGCATGAGAAAGCTACCCTCCTCTGTTGGCAGCAGATGAAGTCATGCTCATTAAAGCTCAGAGTGATGTCCAGGGATTGCATTTGACTGTCGGAATTCTGGTCATCTTGTAGGAGTCTTGCCCTGCACTCCCGAGGTGTCATAAAGGACCAGCTGAAGCTGTTAAGCAGTGGGAATGTTGTTTGTGTATATATTTCCTCAGTTAGAGGCACTCTGCTTAATCCCACAGCCACTGAATATATAGTGAATGTTTACTTATTCAGAACCCAAATAAAACAAACTTGTAGCCTCACAGTTTCTGTCTGCAATGATAAATCTGTGATCATATGGTTTGCATTATCGAAAAGAAAGGTTAAATTCTGTGGAGCATTTTAAGGCATTTTGCACGTGGTGCTTCTAGGTTTCATAAATGTTGAATCTAACTTGAAGAAACAGGTGCTACTTTTACCTATGCTGCTAGTCCTGCCTCTGGTATTGAGATTCCTTCTCCCGGCATCCCTCAGACTGACCTCATAGAACCATTAAGCACTAGGCAACAACAACACTCAATACAATTTATTAGCCCTTAAGTCATTTTTGCACACAGAATATTTGTTCAGTTAAGCAGAATTCTGTTGTCTCCCCACCCCTGGGGGGAGACCAGTTGGAGTGAAATAATACATTTTTCTGTGTTATCACTGGCTGTTTTCTTCAGTGTGTGCCAAGCTGACAGACAGCTAAGGAGGACGCCAGTGAAGTTTGCAATGTTAGTGGCATATATTAACAAGCCATATATTGAAAGGGTTAAAATGTGACTAAATTATAATTATTTTTAATTATGTATGTATCATCATATATAATTACAGAGCTAAGTAATTTGTGTTGTTCAGTCGATGAATTTGCAAAAGACTATGCTTTAATTAACAGCAGGAACCAACACAGGAAGTAGGTGTCATATTTATATAACTGCGTTAATTTTTATAGGGCTAGTCATAATGTAATGGCCAGATATGAAGAGTACAGCTTAATGCATCACTAACATAATCTGCACATAAACTTAACAAAACACAGATTATTTTCCCCCCTACCTGAAGTGGTGCCCTTGCCAAGTCAATTCTTGCCTCCCCCTTCTGTTGGACAAGGAGGAAGTCGTATGTGGCCCCTGTCACCGCAGCAGCTCCTGTGAGTGCAGCTGCGTGATGTATTTGTGTCTGATGTCACCCATCGGACACGGGTTTTGTTCTAAAATTGAAACACCTGATTGCATGTAACAGTAGACTCGTCTTTTCCTGCTGCTTCATATTCTATTATGTTGGTTGGTTTATCTTCTGACTGACAGACATTTATGTTGTTTTGGTTTAGGGTTCTTACAAGTAAAGGTACAGTGCAAACATTGCTAGAGAAGTCATTTGGAAATATATGTTTTCATGTCCATTAAATAAATGTCCATTTATTTAATAGACAAAAATTGGGGATCACAGTATCTATCTATCTATCTATCTATCTATCTATCTATCTATCTATCTATCTATCATCTATCTATCATCTATCTATCTATCTATCTATCTATCTATCTATCTATCTATCTATCATCTATCTATCATCTATCTATCTATCTATCATCTATCTAATATAGAAAATATACATATATTTCATTTATATAAAAGGCATATGCAGATAGTTTTCCAAATGTTGAACTACTTTCCCAACCTCAGTATGAAAATATAAAAATTCTAGCTGTGCTATGTCCTCCATTGTTGCCTATGTTGATCTTTTCAGTTGGAACCCCGGCAGTATGTTCGTGGTGGTGTCCTATTATGCGTTTCCTAGATGATTTTTATGAGCACTTTTACATTTCTTTGCTGTTAACTTGTATGCATTTCTTAGAGGTTTGTTAAAGCCCTTTTGCATATTTGCATTGTTATTGACCTGTAGGCACACAGTGAGGTGCTGGATACCAGTTCATTCTTGTCTTAAAAGCTGTACAGGACCAGCCAAACAGCTCAGTGGATTAAAGCACCTGCAAGCAGGCACAGGGGCCAGGGGTTCAATCCCCAGGCCTGCTGTGCCGGCCCCACCCCTGGGGCACACTGAGATGGCAATTGAGACTCGGCATGGTGGCGCGCATCTATAATCCCAGCACAGGTGGATCACTACGAGTCTGATCTAGTAGTGAGATCTTGAACATCCTGTAGACCCATCCCTAAAATACAGAAAATAAATAAATAAAATTAAAAAAGAAGCTGGAGTTATTTACTCCCTTTTCGTGTCCACTTTGTTCCTTATCTTTATAGTGTTGCTTAGTGAGACAAAGGCATTGATGTTGGGGATATTTAAATTGCTGTATTTATATCCTATTCTAGAAACTTTGATCTGCCCCATGTTACATTCTGTGTCCTATGAAATCTTCACCTACCTTCAGGATAAAAAGTTATTTAATAGTTTTGTTTAGAAAATTTATAATTTTAGATTCAGTATCCAAAGTTATTATTTAATAGTTTTGTTTAGAAAATTTATAATTTTAGATTTCACCCTCAGGTCTCACACTTTCTATCATTTATACTAATATTTTTAGTAGTGACTCAGTTACTTTTTTGTGGTTGCTGGGACAAAACATCTGAAATCCAAACTCAAGGAAGGAAAGGTTTATTTTGCTCCGTTTGTGCAGTTTTCCGTCTTTACTCAGCAGCCTCCAAGGAAGAGAGGCCCACGGCAGAGGGCAGCAGTGTGTGGTGGAGGAACATGGCGAAGAGCAAAGGGAGGAGCAGCAGGTGTGGAGCCAGCGAGCCCCTCTCCCTTCATTGTACTGTATTCAGGCCATCTGCCCCAGGGGGGCGTAGCACTCACACCAATAATCCCCACGAGACCATAGATTAATCATAAACTCTAGAACTCCATGACTGCATGAGGCTTTCAGCGACATGTAGACATCTGGTTTCTATCTTAACAGGTAGAAACTAAAGAGTTTATCTGTTGATTGCTTTTTTTTTTTTGTATTGGTAAACAATCTCAGGACCTTATGCCAGCCAGGCAGGCACTGTGTCACTGAGATACACCCCTAACCATTATCTGCTTCATGAAGCCTATCTTCTTTTCTTAGCACTTTGCTATGAGAGCTTTACAAGGAATGAATTAACTGTAGATACGTGGACATATTTCTGAAATTTCAAACTCACTCCAATAATTGATTGGCCCACTCTAAAGCAATGATCACATTTAACTGACCTCACTATAAAAGTGTTCACCTTCAAATGCTCATTTTCTTTTCAAAATTGTTTTTCATTTTCAAGCTCTTTGCATTGCTGTATGAATTTGCTAATCAGATCATCATTTTCTACCATCAAAAACATGTCTACAGGAACTTTGGTTGGGATTGCATTCACTTGTGATTAAGTTTTGGAAAACTGTTATATGAACTACGTCAAGTCTTTCTGTCTGCGAGCAGCACACACTTCTGCCTTACCCAGAGGTCCTTTCATTTCTCTATGCTTTAGGTGATGTTCGAGTATTATATCTGTTATTCAGTTCATCCTCAGGCATGTTCTGTTTTTGATGTCATTATAAATGGCATTGTTATTTTAACCTTCATTTTTCCATTCTTCTTACCCAGGGTTAGAAATATAATTAATCTTTCTTTCTTTTTTATTTCTTATATTATTAAATCTTTCTTAGTGCCCACCCATGTGTTATTAGTTCCAGCGTGCTTCTTGGCTCTAGTTCTATACTCCTTAACCTTTTGTACATGCGCAACCTTTTCATTTCCAAATAAAGAGTATTCATTCTCTTTTTATTCTCCAAACTATTTGGTTTATATTTCTTCTTATTCCTTCATTACCCTGGTTGGCGTCTTTATCACAATGTTTTATAGAAGAGGTAAGAATAGAGATTTTTAATTTTTCTCTGATTGTAAGGGTCAACAGTCAGGATTTTTTACCATTAGATGTACAATGAGCTGGGGGTTTGAATAGCTATCGTATATCAGATGGTAACTATTCCCTCTTATATCTACTTCCTGAAAATTGCCCTTTATTTTGTGTCTTACTCCATTTATATTTATTTAACATAATTATTAATGTGCCTTACTTTGCAAGCCATCTTGCCTTGTTTTGTGTTTTTTTTCCAACCTTTTTTGGTTCCCTTTTCTTCTACTTCTACCTTATTTTAAATTGAATACATGTTTCTTCATTTGTACTAAGCTTTATCTTTTTTATTCTGTTTTTAATTATGCTTTCTAATTTTATTTAAAAAGTATTATACAAATAATTATAAAAAGCATTCTGAATTTATTACCATTTACTCTGAAATACTATTATACTACAGTTAAAATATAAGAACCCTATAGAAGTTTGTTTCCAAATACCTCCATCATCTCGGTGCTGTTGGTGACATATATTTGACTTTTGCACAATGTTTTATTCATCTTCCTGGTGCTTATGAACAGAAGATGAGGCTGATGGCTTTCACTCTGGATAGCAATCTCCAACAGTCTCTCCATGTTATCAAAACTGATTTTACATAAATGTGTTGAACACCATCTTTTAGGAACTGTGATTGGCTCTGGAGGTTCAGAGCCTCTTAAGACACCATTCCTTCTATCAGTCCTGCTGTGTAGAGGCAGAGAAAGAAATATGAGCAAACAACCACACTCCATTATAATATCTATATATAAAGCAAAATGTAGTGGTACCAGGGCATGATAGGGAATCGGTACTTGTTATATTTTGTAAATTCCCTTGTGCATCTAAAACATGCCGTGTGTAACCAGCACTGTTAGAAAGTGCATGCAGACAGATGGAACTGCAAATGGACAGATGGGATGAAATGGTCAGGACAGGAGAAAGTGTGAACTGAGAAAAATACTTTAAATGGCTCCCATGTCTTCATTTGAGTCATTCCAACCATGGATTCTGGGAAAACCAGTAGATTATACAATCAAGCAAATGACTTGGCCAAGCTTTTCTAAGGAAGGTTGCTCTAGTGAGAAGTTAATTAAATATTATGGGCTTCAGCACTTTTGAGTAGGACTGTGCTGTAAACTCACACCGATGCTGTCAGGAAAACACCTCTGAGAACATGGTGCCCCTGCCACAGAAGAGCATCGGTTCAATGTTCTACAAATATCACATGTTTCCCATAATGTTTTGATTATTTTATGCAACTGAGACACCTATATTCTTTTGCTTATCAATTAGTGAATTAAAAATCAGAAATGAATTTAAATTCTCTTTTCCACTTTATAAATGAAACATTTGAACTGGAGAGAAGTGATGTTAGCAAACAAATTTTGCAGATAAACTTTTTAAATTTGTTTCCATCTGACCAATTTTGTTTTGTGTCTGGTACCGGGCCTCACTACACAGCTCAGACTCAGTGACGCTCCTGATCGTAGCCTCTCCAGTGCTGGGTTCCAGGTGTGCACCACCATGCTTGGTCTCAGTGGCTGGCTCAGTCCTCCTGAGGGTGGGGACAGTGCAGCAGGAGGTGTCAGGACCAAACCCTGGTCCCTGAGCTGAGTCCACTGAGCTTGTCTCTCTGGCCCTTTGACCTGATTCTTTAAAGAAGCAAACATAGATCATTACCAAATTCTGTAGTTTTAGCTTTTACCAAATAAGATCAATTTAACACATACAGAAAATATGGATTTTAAAAATATTAGAATATGGGAGATAAAATAATGATTATGCTTCTTTTCCTAGAGGTCAAAGTGAGAAAAAAAAGTAAACTTAGAATAAGCTCCATAAAAGTCACTGAATGCATTTTAAAAAATCCGTAACTTTTACCTGTGTTAAAATGGTTAGCTAGAAAATATAACACAAACTTCTGTTCACAGTCACAACAACAAAAACAACAACAGTGTTAAAAAAAAAAAGACTAATGCCTAAAATCAAATTCAAGGAAGATGCAGGGCCAAATGAAAGATAAAAAACCAAATAGCACAAAGCAGAAATAAGAGAAAGATGTGGTTATTGAAGTAATATAAATTAAAATGAGATAATACTTACCTGGAAAAGTACCCCATTGACTCCTGCTCATTAAAACTTGGACTCCAATTTGCTAAGTTGCCCAACTGCCAGGCACTGGGGAAATGCCTCAGGTAATGAGGGAGAGCGCCAAAAGCTTGTAATACAGTAGGTGTGGTGGAGAAAAAGAGCTGAAAGGGAGGCAGGAAAAGTGAGGCCCTGAAAAAGATGTGTAAACCTTCACTGCACATCTCTTGTCAGTGCATAACGTTCTTAATGGATTAAGACTTTTTGCACTGAACCATTTTTCCATAGCAACACTCACACAAGATATGGGAAATCAAGGCACCAACTACAACATGACAGAATTTAGGTTATTTTTTTATGCTTCATGCAAGAACTCTCAGTATTGTGTTCAACAACTGCTGTGTTAGCATAGGAATGAGCTGCTCTCATTCCTATATCAGTCGGTTTTTCTCCTAATTGCACTGTTAGACAAAGCCTCAATAAGCAAGAATGTGGCCACAGGATCTTCTCACTCAGCAGCTCCTGAGAAGAGGCAGCTCCGGAGCATCAGCCTTGCTCTTTATCTTTGCTGTGAACAGGAGCGAGTGATATTTTTAAACCCAAAGTGAGAGAATGGCAATACTAGTGATGACTCAAAAAACAGGCACCTACAGCTCCTGCAGTTTTTGTTAGCAAAAGGTAGTTCTTTGTTTTTAATCATTCTGGGCATCTCAATTCAAGAAGCCTTGACTGTGGTAGATAATCTTCTGCAGCTTGGATGGCTGACTGTATTGCACAGTGCAAATTAGAGCAGAGGCCGGCAAACACACCTCTCCAAAGAGCCAGCAGAGTACAATGAAGGTGTTACCGGGCGTGTAATTCCTAACCGAACTCCTCAAATGTGCAGTGGTGCAAAAGAAGGTGTGGAGACTGACTACAAGAATGAGCATGACTGTCCCGTCCAGTGGGTCAGTCAACAAAGGTCACCTAGGGGAGGAGGGGGAACTGAAGAAGACAAAGAACAGGTGCGCGAGAAATGGAGACAAGACAGGATTCTTATCAAGTTTCGTTTATTCAAGGAAGCGATACAGCTTATATAGCAGAGGGAAAGGAAGTCAACGTCACTAATGACGTAGGTATATTAGGGTAATGCTACAGGCTAACAATACTCAGGTGATCAACCAAAGGAGTATGTGACAGGAAGTCTAACCAAAGGAATACGTGGCAGGAAGTCATGATGCAGCAATTCTATAGGAAGTGTAACTTATATCCATAAAAGGAATAGAAATGAAGGCTTCCGGGCTACGGTGCCCTCCACACATGACTATGTTCCAATAATACTTTATTTATGGTCTTTGGAATTTGAACTTTATATAGTTTATAGTTATGATTTTCTAGTTTAGATTTTTTTTTAAGAAAGGGTCTGCAGAGTGTTCAGGTTCTCACTACTAGATCGGACTCATAGTGACCCTCCTGTTTACAGCCTCCCATGAACTGGGATTGCAGGTGTGCACCATCATGACCAGACTCAATTGCAGTCTCAGTGTGCCCCCAGGGTGGGACTGGCATGGCATGCCCCAGGACCAAATCCTTGGCCCTGTGTCTGCTTTCAGGTGCTTTAATCTGCTGAGCTATTTGGCTGCCCCTTTGAGATATTTTTTCAACCTTTACAAATCTAAAAACCAAACTTACTCCTGAGCTGTGATAGCTACCATCCAGGATTTACTGCATGGGCCATAGTTTGCCCATCAAGATTAAGGCAAGTCACCCTCTCTTTTTGCTAAATTATTAAAAAGGCAGTCTTGACTAGCACAATGGCCAGGAGCCAGGCACTGAAGTTATTTCAACAAATATTATTGCCTCTTACTAATTGGATGACCTTGGGTGAATTATTTAATGTAAGGAATCTCAACCTTCTCACATGTAAAATGGCAATGTGAATATTAATGAGCTTGTTGGGGTTTTGTGAAGAGCGAGTGAGGATAAAACACGTAAGCCATACAGCAAAAGTCTGACACCTAATGGATGTTCATTAAGTGGAAGATCCCTGCACACTGAAATTGAACATGAGTGGGAAAGAGACAAAGTAGTGTTCTTGTGGTCTAAGCCCAGACTATGATATTTGCTTGATCAAATGATTACTGGCATAAATCAGTAGCTGAGTTCCCATCACATTGCTGGCCTTATGTGTGTATTGTGTATCTATTTCCTTCACCTAGCCCAGGTTTATGTAGAAGACAACAGATTTCAAGGAGGCTTGGAAAGAGATGATCCATGCTTACTTAGATTCTGTTTTCTTTAGTATGTCAATAAGCATTATCTGGGCCTTGTATATATAAACATGGGTGTGAGGTCATATTGCTGACTGCAAGGATTTACATGCCGCACAAATTGTTAGAGACTCCTGTGACATTCTCAGCTTACATTTTAAAGTTCAGCTGCTATTTGTTTGTTTAGAGCTACAAAAAAGAGCGCATCATGATTCACACACATTCCAAGATGTAGATACGTGCATGGTCATACAAGCACTCAGCTAAAATATGAGAGTCAACTGTCCCTGACAGCAAAAGAAAGATAGGGACCTTTTAGTGAGTTCTGCGATTGGCCAAGATGTGCAGTACAGTGACTAACACAGCAAACAGACACACAGACGGGGCTCCAGAAACTCAAGTTCTTGGGGTCCCTGCAGAGTTTCAGAATATCCTATCCTGAATTCCTCCTTTGGGGACCCAGAGGCTCACTGAGCACCACGTGAACAACAGTGATGTGCTTCTTTGGAAGAGGATCTCAGGTACAAATCTTTATTCTTATTAGACATTCATGGCAACTTGTGTCAGAATAGGTTTGATGAGGTCTGTGGCTGCTTTTCTGCCACTCTGAAGTGGTGTACTGCATTGTGACACTTCCAATTTTAATTTTTGTTCAGTTATTTTCTGGGATTCTTTTTTGGTACTTGGAATCGAACTCAGGACCTTGTGCTGTGCCACTGAGCTGTATCTTCAGCCCTCAGATTTTATCTTTTCAATAAATATCTTCAGGAAAGAGAAAGTAGGCTCTGTGGTTGTAATGTGGGGACCAAGGTTTAGAGATCTGGATGGAACTCACCCTGTTATCCTTGTGTGGAAGGATGCATCAGTCACGATCCACCACCAAGATGGCATTGACTGTGCTTTTTACCCCAATGAAATTGTAGGAGTTGAGTTTGTAAGTGGGAAACGTACATGAACCCTGAGTATTACAAAAACTTATTAGAGCATTTAGAAAAATGATGAATGTAGAAGATAGCCAGAGAGATGGGCAAATGGTTTCACCCCCTCTCACAACAAAGGTCCATATTTGCTGGGGTCAGCATGGCTCTGGAGCTTCCTTGGGTGAGGACTGTGAAGAGCAGTGGGAAGGTGAATACATAAAGACGAGACATGGAAAGCTGGGATCAGACTGAAGCGGTGCTCTCTCTCTGATGGGAGGAAAGGTCATGCTCAACCATTGTGACATGTTTATTTATATATCCAGCTGGTTGATGTCCCACGACACTCTGCTCTTCCTAGCAGCCTGTTCTTGGGTTGCCTTGGGGTTTGGTGTTCTGTGAGCTGGAGGAGCAGGTTCTGGTGGCTCACCTTAGCACTGTTTGTGCTGGGGACCAGCCTTGGTCCAGCCTCAGATGTGTGATTGATCCCAGCTTCTGTTGCTCCCCATGCACCATGCATTTTTTTTTTTTTTCATTTTAGGGAAGGGCCTACAAGGTGTTCAGAGTCTTACTACTATATCAGACTCAGTGATTCACCTGTGTACAGCTTCCCAAGAGCTGGGATTACCGGCATGTGCCAACATGCCCAATCTCAATTGCCATCTCTGCACACCCTATAGATTGAACCTCTGGCCCCTGCATCTAATTGCTTTTAGTATAGTAATTTCTGTCAAGTAAAAACATGATGACTACCCTAAAAAACTACTGTTGTATAGTGCAGCATGCATGCATCATACATGTATACCATAGAGGGTGTGGGCCATTGTTTTTCTGAGGTGGGCAACTCCCACTGACATTCTAGTTTCACAATGGTGCTTTAGTCTGAAAAATCACCAGAGGGCAAACTTCCAGGACTGCCTTTCATGTGGTCCATGGCCATGGCCCATGGATGAACTGAGAGGCTGGAGGCCTCTGCTACAGGCTTTGTTTCCTGAGATTCTCCCTCCTCACCTGAACATGTCTGCATCCCACAGGACGGGCAGGGAGAGTTGGGCTTTCATTGTCCTGACTCTTCTGAGATTTTTCTATGGTCTCTTGTATGGTCTCATGTTATACTTTGTGCAGCAGACCAGTCATTTGGCAATCTCAGTGGTTAGTGAATGGCTTTTTAGGGAATTGACTTGTAGTATTTTTCCTTCTGACTAACTTTTAACATTTCTGTCTTTCCTGTATCTCTGTTCCTGCTAAGACTCTTCTCTCCAGGCTGATTTCTTCCCAGGTTTTATCTATCTCATTCTAATGATCACTGGGTGTGACTAAGGAAGAGAGTATTTTGAGCTTGTAATGCCCACTGACTGGCTTTCAAATCATTTTTTTCTTCCGGTAGACTTGTGTTTGCAACTATTGTGAAATCAGCATAGTCCCTTGAGACAGTGGCAGCCAGGGGTGTGTTTAATATTGCCTTTCTCATTTGCCCAGTTCTTTGGAAACCTGACTTTGCCTGTTCTCAGAACTTCATATTATATGCTCATGATGACTTAGATGAACAGTTGCCATTAAAGAGACACTGGAATCCAAAAGACATTCTCCATTTGTTTTCTTTTTTTCATAATTTTATTGAAGAACAAACAGCAATGAGACAGTTTCAAATCAAATTAGTTGAACAGATTCACAGTCCAGCAGTCCACAATAGTAGTGGGTTATCCAAATAAGTTGTTGACTAGAGCCATTTACAGCTCAGCATATTATTATGGCTTTCCTTTATATACCTTGTTATTATACTTTTCTGCTGAATGATTAAGACCAAGATAAAGCAAGACCTATATAACAAGAAATGTAACTTTTGTATTTCATTTATTTTCTGTTTGCAAATCTACTTATTTTCCCCAGCCATCATTACAGGGAGTTTTTAATGGACACCTGAAACTATAGACACTGACATGTAAACGTGTACAAAATAGGCAGATCAGTTGCAATAACCATGTGCATAATTGTTACTTTTCTCTCATTGCTGGGACAAAACACCCAACACCCAAAATTAAGAAAGGAAAGGTTTACTGAGCTTGCAGTTAGTGGAGATTTCAGTCCATACTCCAATGGCTCCCAGGCAGACTGGCTCATGGAAGAGGGCAGCAGTTCATGGAGGCAGAAAACAAAGGGTATGGCAGCCGCTGTGGTATCTGGCCAGCCCTTCCCTTCCTTTCCCACTGACTGCAGACTAGAGCCCCTCTGAGGAAGTGGCACCCTTCCTCAGCTCCCTTTTAAATCCTTTTTGTGCTAAGTTACTCTAGGGTGGGTCCTTCACACCCCAACGTGCTGAGTCACTGAGCCTATTGATCCGAGCTTCCAACTTCTCAAGTTGACACAAAAAATGACCGCAATACTAGGTAAAAAGTGGGATGCAGACCCAGGGAAAAGGCAATCTTTTTAAATACAGGCTTGAAGTAGTGCAGAGAAACTGAATTTTGCAGCAATTGAAATGTCACTAACCCAATGGGGGTGCAGATCATGCAGCTCAGGTGTCTGCAGGCTTTTGCAGTAAAGGCCAGTGAGTGACTATGTTAGGGATTACAGGTCATGTGTATCCTGACAGCTTTATTTTTCTGCTGTCGGAGACACCACATCACTGAAGGAGCTCAGCCATGTTCTAACAAAAATTTACTTTAAAAAATAGGTGTTAGGCACCCTGTGGCCTACTACCAAATACATCAGGCCAAATCTGGCTGGTGCTTGATGCATGTAATTTCCTGTGCAGCAGAAGACGCTAGCTTTACCTTATAACCTGAAAACAGCATGAGTTCCGTACCCATCTCACCTTCCTATTAGATCTTCAACTCATGGCATCTTTATGTTTTTCAATGTTATTGTTTAAAGTAACTGGGACAACTGTATTGTTTGCAACTTACTAAATTTAGTTTTAGTTTTTGTTTTTCTTTCCTGAGCA
The DNA here is from genome assembly GCA_004027165.1 of Ctenomys sociabilis. NCBI lineage: Eukaryota > Metazoa > Chordata > Mammalia > Rodentia > Ctenomyidae > Ctenomys > Ctenomys sociabilis. The sequence continues at coordinate 23,873 of PVKA01010659.1, forward strand.
TACCATCCTTCTGTGTTTCCAAGAGCAGCCAGCATTCCTGTAGGTAACTGTTTAATTAGGGCATCAATGTTAAAATTCTCATTTGGAGAAAATGTAGCCATGGGATTCAGGCAATTTAGCTGAGACACCAAATATTAGCGATAGTAAAATCTCAATTGTAGCAATTATAAGGATACTATTTATTCAGTGCCCCTGTGATGTGCTTACTGCTAAGCCTGTGCACCATGATCGATTTGAAGGGGCTGAGTCCTTAGGGTTTTAAGTGATGTGCTCAGAGTCCAAATTTGTCAGAATCCAAGACAATGCATAATCCAAGTCATCGTGGCAGCCGTGGAGCTGACTTTAGGTGTCATTGACCAGGCAAGTCAACCACTCTAAAACTCATTTTCTAAATGGGTAAGTAAAGGTTTCTTTTATTTTACAAAAAATATTTGTTTGTTTGTTTGGGCCTCTTTATGCAGCTTAGACTCATAGTGATCCTCTTGTCTCAGTCTCTCCATCACTTGGTCTTTGTGTTCTGCACTGCATGTCTGGGGTTCTGGGGCCAGCATGGCATGCCATCCTGGGGATTGAACCCAGGTCCTTGCACTTGCCAGGCAGGTGTTTACACTGCCGAGCTATGTCTCCCACTTTGGTAAGTAAAGGTTTGATCTTGGTGTTCAATATTCCTTTAAATGTTTTTGTTGGAAGTCACAGCCAGTCATGTGAACAGATGTGCCTTATGCAAGAGCGAGCCTCTGCTGGATTCTGATGCCTCAGATATTTTTATATTTTCTTCCCAGAAACAAGAGTTGCATTTCTTATAGAGTACAGAATAAGCCATACTACTATAGAGAAAAGCACAATTGCTGTAAGGAAAAATATATTCTTATCACACAGTTTTCATGTAACATTAACTATCATATGTAAACTGTCATATGTATAGTAGTAGCATTTATGGCTAGTTAAAATATACTTCCCTAAACTTTGGGTATAAGAATGTCATTTGGGAGGAAAAGGCTATGGGAAAACTCAGAATATATACAGAGCTTATAATTTTTTATTTTTAAAACTTTTAAAATGTTAATTGAAAATAAAGTCCCAGTTAATACTGAAAGTGAATTTAGCTAGGAGAGTTAGCAGGCAGGAAAAAAATACAGTTATTTGGGCTAATCTTTGCAGAAATATTAACTGTAAGTGATAGAAACCAATTGGAAACCAATGGTAGTTAATTGGAATAGGATGGCATCCTGGAATAAGAGGCCTCACAGAATTAAAGAGAATCAATATGCTAGGCTTGGGAATGAATCAGGATCAAAGATATATGTGAAGTAGACCAACCATTTTCTATCTAGAATGGTCTTGGTGAAGATGCCAGTGACATTTTTTTCTTTCTTTTTATGAATTGATAAAGTTAAAACCCCAGGAAGGATCACCCTAGAGTGTTTCAGTCACATGTAGACTTATATCATGTGCCAAGAAGAGAAAAATTGTTCCCATGCTAGATTCTCTAGGAGACAAAGACTTTAGGATTATCCTACTGCCAAGACTATCCCAAACAGGCTACAAAAACCTGAAAGAGAAACCAGGGACAAGGAAATAGGCAGTGACAAAAGTAAAAATGTCTTCTACAGAGAATATTACCTAAAATAATTAATTAACAAATGAACTCATGACCTCTTCTTGAGCTTATCCAGATAAGTGCAGGAGTTTATTTCCAACAATAGCATGCCTTTTCTAATTGACCAAATCTGATTTTAGATAATTAGCTTTCAGTCTTTCAAATTTTATTGCTAAAATGCAAATTGGTTCCTAATTTTCCTGTCCTATCTAGTGGTAAGATGTAATTATGTACTATTAAACACCTGCTATATTAAAATGAGGTGGGGCAAGTCAAAGAGTGTGGTGTAGCTGAGTATGGCTGTTGTGATGTAAAATTTAATTTTCATTACATGAAAACCCTAGTGAGAGTGGCTGTTTGTGCCCCTACTCCAGGAAGGTTGCATTTGGTAGGTGTGCTGCGAGAGCGGATGTTTTCCTTCCACGTACCGCATATGCTTCTCTAATTGAGTTAAGTTCACCAAGTTTAGTGGTATTCAGTGGGATTACTTTTGTCTGACTTTTCTTTCACCACTGAGACAAAATACCTAGCATCCAAATTAAAGAGGGAAAGGTCTATTTGGCTCCTTGTTTGTTGAGGTTTCAGTCCATCATCAGCTGGCTGCAAGGTAGGGTGGCTTGAAAGTAGAGTTAGCAGAGGATCAGAGCTGCAGTTAGTGCTGGTGTATTGCTAGCAGGGCAGATGTATCCCAGCACTGCAGAATTGTCACAGCAGGGCTCTACTCTCTGAGGAATCAGTCAATGAAGATGATAGAAATAGAAACAGATGAGTTAATCAGAGTGTGACTGTATTAATGAAAATAAAAAAGACTTTGGATGAAGTGATAATTGTCCATCTTGACATTAAAATACAAAGTATACCTCTTGTCCAAGCAGTCCTACTTTTGTGAATCTGACAATAAAAATTGTCCTTCAGTGGAAACATAATTACAAATGTGTTTCCTTTTTAAAGTTTATAAAATTTCTTAAATTTTAAAGTGAATAAAGAGAGAAAAAAACAATAAAAATAATACAGAGTTTCAAAACAAGATGAGAGGAAATTAACAAGGGTTGTAATATTGCATACTGTTCTCTTCAAAGTAGCTGCTGAGATGACCGGATATAGGCATATAACACTGATAAGCAATTAAGCATTAACTGTTTCTTTCAACAAACCAAGAGGAATTAGTACTATAATTATCTTAGCTATCTTAGCCACCATAATATCTATTGTAGCCTTTGGATTTTATTTTATTTATTTAAATTTATTTATTTGTATTTTAACTTGAACAGTGAAAAATAGAAGCAAAAACAAATAGAAAAAATGACATAAATAGGGTAACATACAACAATACCTATGTTACAGATTTTCAAAACAGGGATAGCTTAATAGGACTTTACTTTACATACCTCCATTTCTATACTTTTCTGCTGGATGGTCAAGATTAAGGTAAAGCAAGACCTATATAACAAGAAATGTATCTTTTGAATCAGATAAGGTCAGTCAGGTACCCTCAGGGTTTATCCTGTAACCCTTTACCACACTTTTTAGATCCCTTGTCAGTGTCAGCCTTGTGGATGAGTCATGGCCATTGCTTGTCCAATTTGCTCTTTGTGGAAGCCTGAGAGAAAGTTTTCTTTCCATGTGACTCCCCTTAGGCACACTATACATCATCGATGACATTCCTCTGTGGTCACATAATCTCCTTGATCAGAAAATTTGGGGCACATCTAAGTTACATGATGTTACAGTAAAAATTTTCCTATGTCTTGAGTCTTCACTGACCTTGAAAGGCTAGGGCCAAAATGTTGGCTGACCTTGCAGCCTTTCTCTTTCTCCACTTTTTGATCTGCAAACTTAGGTTGTTAACCCTCCAGAAGAGAAGCTTATTATTACCCTGCAACATATACAGTTCAGTTTACCCACACTATTTGTCTAAATATCAGACATCATAGGCATAACATGGAACATGTATTTTCCATCAATTATTGAGATACTAAACTCTAAGTCTGTACAGAATATGAAGAAGAGAAAAAAATTTAAAAATATAGGAATGAACACTTACATATATTTACATAGATATTTAGAAATCCATCCATATATAGCATAGTAGCATTGTAGCAGGACTGTCTTGTGACATTTTTTTGGTCTTATTTTTCATTTATTACCCTTTGAAAAAGGGCAGTATTGTAATAGTTGGTATATCATGACAAGAAGTACATATTTAGAAGACCAGAATTACAGGATTGGAAGCGTGACCCTTCTATTACACTTTGTTAAATTCAGTGCAGTTGCTTGGTTCACAGGTATCAGCATATAGAGTTAGTCAAGGTGACAGTCCTACCACTTAACTGCTAGTTTCAAAAATCGATTGATAATTCTCAGGATCATTGCCTTACCCATTTATAAATAAATGGTCTTGCCCCTGTTGTGTTTCTCAGCTTTTCTCTCTGCCCTCTCCTCATTGTCAAATCCTCAAGTTCTCCCTTTCATTTTAATTGTGTTACACATTTCTATTTGTAATTCTTTTTGAGTTATACTAGGGGGGACTATATGATATTTGCACATGTGGGTCTGGTTTATTTTGCTTATAAGTATATCTTCAAGTGGCATCCACTTAAATATGAAGGCTTCAAGTTTATCATGTTTTATAGCTGAGTAATACTCCATTATATAGAAATACCACATCTTTTTCATCCATTCCTCATGTGATGGACATCTTGGTTGTTTCCAAGATTTGAGTATCACAAATTGTGCTGCTATAAACAGGTGCACATATATCACTATGATATGATGTTTTCAGTTTCTCTGGGAAAATTTCTAGTAGGGGGATTGCCATCTTGAATGGGATTTCCAGTCCTACTTTTTAAGAAGTCTCCACACTGATTTCTATCATCGTAGCATGAGTCTACATTCTCACCAGCAGTGGAGAAGTGCTCTGTTTTTTCCCCACATCTTCAACATTTGTTGTTGGTTGATTTCTTTATGATAGCCATTCTTTCTGGGGTGAGATGGTATCTCAGTGTTGTTTTTATTTGCATTTCATGGATGACTAGTGATGTGCAGTATTGTTTCATGTATTTATTTGCTTCTTTAATTTTGTCCTCTGAGAAGAGTGTGTTCATCTCATATGCCCATTTCTGGATTAGGTCTTTAAATTTAATGGCCCTAATATTTTTTAGTTCTTTATAAATTCTACAGAAAAGACTTTTGTCTGAGTGTTTATGAGTTAGGATTTTTTTCAAAATTTGTGGGTTTTCTTTTCACTTTGTTGGCAATTTCTTTTGATGTGCAAAAAGTTCTCAATAAGAGCTGGTCTCAGTTGTTAATTCTTTCAAGTGTTTCTCATGAAAACACATGTTTGTTCATGAACTCTTTGCCTACCCCTATGTCTTCAAGACTTTCTCCTTTCTCTTCCAGGAGATCGAGTGTTTCTGTTTTAATGTTAAGATATGTAATCCATTTTGACTTTAGCTTAGTACATGCTGATAGACCTGGGTCAAGTTTTAGTTTTTGACGTGTGGAGAGCCAATTTTTCTAGCACTATTTGTTAAAGAGGCTATCTTTCTTCCAGTAAGCATGTTTGGCCCCTTTGTCGAAGATCAAGTGGTTGAGTGTGTTGTAGAGGCCTCTGCATCTTCTAGTCTATACCATTGGTCCTCAGATCTATTTTGTTACCAATACCATGCTGATTTTACCACAGTAGCTTTGTAGTATAATTTCAAGTCAGGAATTGTAATGTCTCCTGCCTTGTTTTTGTTGGCCAGGATTGTGTTTGCTATTCTAGGTGTTTTCTGGTTCCACATAAATTATAGGAATCAGGTTCTCTAGGTCTGCGAGGTATTTTTTTGGTAGTTTGACAGAGACAGCATTACATCTGTGCAACAATTTTGGGAATATGGCCATCTTCACGATGTTGGTTTTTCCTATCCAGGAGCAGGGAATATCTTTCCATTTTCTGAAATCCTCTACAATCTCTTTTGTTCAGAGTACTATAATTTTTAGTGAAAAGATCTTTAACTTCTTTAGTTAGATGAATTCCAAGATATTTCACTCTCTGTGGTGCTATTGTAAAAGGTATCGTTTCTATAGTTTTCCTCTCAGTGTGTTTGTTACCTGTGTATTGACTTTTGAGTATTGACTTTGTATGCTGCTATGCTACTGAATTTTCATATCAATTTTAGGAGCTTCTTGTTGGAGTTTTTTGGGTCTTCCATGTAAAGTATCATGTCATCTGCAAATAGTGATAAGTTAACTCTTTCTTTACCTATTCTTATTCCTTTTATTTCTCCCTCTTGTCTAATGGCTTTAGCTAATGATTCCAAAACTATATTGAATAGGAGGGGTGATAGAGGACATCCTTGTCTTGTACCTGATCTAAGAGTAAAAGATTTTAGCTTTTCCCCATTTAGAATTACATTAGCTGTTGTGTTGTCATAGATGGCTTTTATCACATTGAATAGAGGTCTTCTATTCCAATTTTCTGTAGGACCTTGAACATGAATGAGTGTTGGACTTTGTCAAAAGCCTTTTCTGCATCAATTCAGAGGGTCATGTGGTTTTTAGTTTTCACTCTGTTGATACAGTGTATTACATTTATAGATTTTCAAATATTGAACCATCCTTTCATCCCTGGGATGAATCCTTCCTGGTCATGGTGTATGATCTTCTTGACAATTTGCTGTATTCTGTTTGCTAGGATTTTATTGAGGAGTTGTGCTTCTATGTTCATGAGTGAGATTGGCTTGTAGTTCTCTTTATTAGTTGTGTCTTTCCCTAGTTTTTATATCAGTATAATACTTTTCTCCAGAAATGATTTTGGGAGAACTGTTTCATTTTCAATTTCATTGAAGAGTTTGAGGAGTGTAGGGATTATATCTTCTATAAATTTCTTGTAGAATTCAGTGGTGAATCCCTCAGGACCTGGACTTTTCTTTGTTGGCAGGCTCTTTATTATGTTTTGTATTTCATTGGCTGTTATTGGTTTATTGTGAGTTGTTACATCTTCTTGATTCATTTTGGTAATTTGTACCTTTCTAGGAATCTGTCCACTTCATCTGTGTCTTCTATTCTGTGAGTGTAAAGATTCTCAAAGTAGCTATGGATAATCTTCTGAATTTACACTGGATCTGTTGTGATTACCTCCTTTTCATTCCTTATTGCTTGTATTTGATTTTTTTCTTCCCTCTTTTTGATGAGGTTAGCTAGTGGCTTATCAATTTTCTTCAGTCTTTCAAAGAACCAGCTTTTTGATTCATTGATTCTTTCAACTGTTTTCTTCGTCTCAATTGAATTAATTTCTGCTCTTATCTTCATGATTTCTTCCCATCTTTGGGCTCTGGGTTTGGATTGATCTTCCTTTTCTAGATGTTGGAGGTGCCTCATTAGTGTGTTTATTTGTTCCAGTTCTGTTTTCCTAATGTGTGAGTTCATAGCTATGAATTTTCCTCAGAGAACTGCTTTCATTGTATCCCATCAATTTGAATAAGTTGTGGTTGAATTTTCATTGAATTGTAGATATTGTTGAATTTCTTGTTTAATTTCATCTGTAATGCATTGATTGCTGAGTAAGGTGTTGTTTAATTTCTATGTATTGAGGGGGTTTTACTGGTTTGTTTTGTCATTTATTTCCAGTTTCATTGCACTGTTGTCAGATAATACACATGGGATAATTTCTGTTTTCTTGCATATACTTATGCATGACCTGTGGAACTCTATATAGTCTATTTTAGAGATTTACCTATGTGCAGCTGAAAAAAATTTGTATTTAGCTGTGGTTGGATGGAACACTCTATATATGTCCACTAAGTCCATTTGTTCCAAGCTCTGTTTCAGTTCTGCCACTTCTTTGCTCATTTTTTGTCTTGTTGACCTGTCTTTGTGGGATAAGGGGTTATTTAGGTCTCTTGTTAAGATTGTGGTATTGGAGATTAGATTTTTCATGTCCATTAAGATTTGTTTTACATAGTTGGGTGCTCCCATGTTTGGTGCATACATATTTATTAGTGTTACCTCTTCCTGTTGAATTCTTCCCCTAACCAGTATATGGTGGCTTTTTTTGTGTCATTTGATCATTCTTGGTTTGAACTTGAGACTGTCTGAGAACAAGATTGCTACCCCTGTTTTTTTCTGGGTGCTGGGGTATGCAATATTGTTTTCCATCCTTTGACTTTAAGCCTATGCATGTCTTTGTACAAGTGTGTTTCTTGTATATAGCATATTTGGTTTTGTTTTCTAATCCACTGTGTCAGTCTATTTCTCTTAATTGGTGAATTGAGTCCATTTACATTGATGGTTATAATTGAAATGTGTTGACTCATGTTTGACATGTTATTTACCTGCTATTGTTTATTCTTTTTTGTCCTGTGCTTAATTGTTTGCCCCATTTAGTGGGTTCCTTCTGCTCTCATTTGTGGAGTTCTGGTCCTTGTGGTCCTTCTCTATAACATCTTTTAGTAGCCTGTGTAGGGATGGCTTTGTCATCATGAAGTCCTGAAGTTGTTCTTTGTCATGGTAGAATTTCAATTCTCCATCAAACTTGAAAGATAGTTTTTCAGGGTATAGTAGTCTGGGCTGGAATTTGTTTCATAGAGGACTTGAAGTATTCTGCTCCATGCTCTCCTTGCCTTCATGGTTTGTGTAGAGAAGTCGGCTGTAATTCTGATGGGTTTTCCTTTGAATGTGATCTGCTTCTTTTGTCTAGCAGCTTTCAGTATAGTATTCTTGTGTTGAATTTCTGGGATCTTGACTATTATATATCTTGGTGTGTTTTTAGTTGGCTTGAAGTTATTTGGCATTCTGTATGCTTCAGTTACCTGAATGTTAGATTGTTTCATCATATTTGGGAAGTTTTTTGGTATTACTTCTGCCCATATTCTTTTTATCTCATTTGAATTGATTCCTTCTTTCTCATTGATTCCTGTTAGTCTCACATTGTTCATCTTGGCATCATCTTGCAGGTGATGAATTATTTTTTCTTGCATCCTGGTTGTTTTAAGAGATCTTTTCTTATGTTTTCACTAGCTGCAGCAGTGTCATCAAGATCTGAAACTCTGTCTTCACTTTCACTCAAATGGTTTTGTAGGCTTGTGTTCGAGATTTTAAATTCCTCTATATCTCTTTGACTCTGCTTCATACGATCTATTTCTTTCCTGTATTGCTTGCATATAGAGTCCATCAGTTTTCTAATCTCTTCTTTTTTTTTTTTTATTAATGTCTTGTTTAGAAGCAGTTTTCAATTGTTTTACTGCAAAGTTTTTTTCAAATTGGATTTCTTCCATGTTTCTGCATGTGATTCTTAATTTCAGATGCTATGATTTCAGGGATTTCTTTTTTATTTCAGAACTAAATTCTGCTTTGAGTTCCTCCATACCTTTCTGCTGTTGCTTATTTACTTCCGATGCTATTAATTCATACAATTTAGCTGAGTTAGTGTCCTCAGCACTTGATCTGGGTGGGCATTGGGCTTCCTTCGTATGTTTCTGTATTTGATTCTTTACTTCAGATGCTATGTATTCAGATATTTCATTTTTTATTCCAGAAATAAATTCTGCTCTGATTTCCTCTGTAACTTTCTGTTGTTGTTTCTTTATGACCAATGCTATTAATTCATACATTTCAGCTGAGCTAGCGTTCTCTGCACCTGTTCCAGGTGGGCTCAAGGCCTGAGATTGCATTTGGTTCCTTGTTTTTGTCATATCTTGTAGTTCTGACCTTTGACCTTTGGTGTAGAGTTTGGTGCAGTTCTAACCTTAGCACCTTATGAAATTCAGGTATTGATATACCAAGTTCCAGTTCATATAGTTTCACCTGCCTTGGGTCTTGCTGCTGTGCTCATCTCCTTCCTGTTGCTGTCCTTGGAGGTGAACCTCTTGTGTCCTTTGACAGGATGCTCTGCTCCTGGATTAGCTGCTTGGTTTTGACCCTAGTCTCACTGCAAGGATGTCAGCTGCAGAGTTTCACCCCAGGCCTATATGTGTGGAGGAGCATGGGGCGGGGGCAGGAGAGCACAGAAGTTCTCTCACACACTCACCAGGCCTAGGCTTTGGTGGGTACGCAGGGCTTTGGTGGGTCTGCAGTTCTCACTCAGGGGTGGGGGTGCTGTGCTGGGTCTGGAGCCACGGGGCAGGACCAGAGAACATTGGGAAAGGTCTCTCTCGTGCAGCAGGCCTAGAAGTTCTCACTCATAGGGCAGGCTGTGCTGGGTCCAGAGCGGCAGGCGCCTTTCGATTTTATTTACCTTTTCAGTTTCTTTCACTGGGGACAATATGATATTTTCATTGTGAGTCTTTTTTATTTAATTTGTGACTGTGGTTTCTAGTTGCTTCCATTTACCTATAAAAGCCCTGATTTTATCTTTCTTTATAGCTCAGTAATATTTCAGTGAATAAAAATACCATATCCTTTTTAACCATATCCCAGTTTATAGGCAATTGGGTTGGTTCCAAAAGTTACCTACAACTTGCATTGCTATAAACACAAATTGCAAACACATATGCCAAAAAATGGTCAAAATCACTGGTCATTCAAGACATACAAAGTAAAACACCATTGAGACACCATCTTACTCCAGAAAGAGTGGCTGTCATCAAGAAATCACCCAATAACAAATGCTGGAGGGATTGTGGGGGGAAAGGAACCCTTCTCCACTGTTGGTGGGAGTATTATTGGAACAACCAGTATGGAAATCTGTGCTGATTCTTTAAAAGTATTAGGGTTGGAGATCCCATTCAATCCAGCTATTCTCCTTCTGGGTATTTTTTCCAGAAAAACTGGAAACATCATACTATAGCAATTTGTGTGCATGCGTGTGTTTCCTGTGCTTAGGTTCTGGAGGGGATAGCAAGACGAACAAGAGTAAGAGAAGGAAGAGTAATAAGAAGAAAAATTTCCAGAGCAAAACTCACAAAAATTGCTTTACCAAAATGAGCTCTAATTATTGGATAGTTGAATTAAGTGTAGTGCATCTGTAATATAGAATATTAAATAGCCATTGAAAAGACTCCTATAGGGGGAGTGCCTGTAATGTTACCACCACAGCAAAAGGGAGTTGTACTGTGCGAGGTCTATGAAAAATATGCTGCAAGTTTCAAAGTAAAATATTATTGCACTAAATAACAAACATTAATTCCCTTTGTTACAAATACATACATTCCACCTCTGTGTGTGTGTGTGTGTGTGTGTGTGTGTGTGTGTGTGCGCGTGCATTCTGAGGCAGTTCTGGAAGACCTCTTCCATGAGTACCTTTAGTTGTCCTGTCCTGGATTCCTCGATGTAGCCAACTGCTTTAAAATGTTTACCTCTCTTGGTCATTTTGACTCTTGGGAAAAGCCTGAAGTTCCGTGCAGCCGCCTCTGGAGAGGGAGGTAGATGAGGACACGGCAGACGGTCTTACAAGCCTGATCTTCTGCTGAATGGCACCAGGCTGCAGCGTTCACCACATTTTCTGGCCACACTTCCTGAAGAGATCCCCCAGAACTGCTTGAGAAAGGGACCAGAATCATGGAATCACTGTGTTTAAAATAAAGTGAAGAACTCTGAGAATGAAAGGCAATGTGTCTTTTTACTGTAATGAATATTTAAAATTTAAACTTTCACCATGTGGCTTGATGCTTCTTTTTTCATTGACATAATACGGCTGGACTAAGAAGGCAAAGCAAACCTTTCCACAGGAGCATTTGGATTTGAATAAGGATAGAAAGCTGTGCAGAAGATTCTGCCTTCATTTACCTATATTATTGTTTGGAGAGTAGGAAGCAAAAGGACTAGAGAAGAGTTGCTATTTTTTTTTTTTATAGAAAAAAAGGAAAAACAAAATTTCATAATGAAATAATAGGAGAATAATAATAGTTAATATATTATGTCATTGTCTTTAGCTGCTCAGGGTACAAGATATGGGCTTAAAAATGTCTCCAATCCATGTTAGCACAAACCTTTCTGTTTCTGTATTTGTCTACACAGCGTTCAGAGTCTCACTACTAGATTGAACTCATAGCGATTCTCCTGTTTAAAACCTTTCACGAGCTGGGATTACATGTGTGCTCCGCCACACCAGCTCAATTGCCTCTCAGTGCACCCCAGGGTGTGGGGCCAGCTGGGCAGGCCCGGGAATCAAACTCCTGACCCCTGCACCTGCTTTCAGGCACTTTAATCTGCTGAGCTATTTCTCCAGTCGCTAAACCTTCCCCTTTAATGAACTAAGGAACACTAGCTTGCATTTTCCCCCTTTTCTCTACTGTCCTTTCCCCTCTCACCCTTACTAGCTCCCTTTTCATTTTGAATAGCTTCTTCCTATTTCACAATATCTAATGGAAAGCTTAGAACTTATTTACTGTTTCAGTTTCACACACCAGGAAGATAATGTGATGCTTACACATGTGAGTCTGATTGATTTCACTTATACGTATATGGTCTCAAGTTGCATTCATTAACCTATGAAAGTCTCCAGTTTATCATTTTTTATGGCTGTACTATACTTCATCATATATATAAAAGTTCTTTTTATCCATTCCTCAGTTGATGGGTATTTGGGTGCTTCCCAAGATTTTGCTATTACAAATTGTGCTGCTATAAACATGGACATGCATATATTGCTATGGTGCGATGTTTTCTGGGAAAATACCCAAAAAGGGAATAGCTGGACCAAATGGGACTCTAATCCTAGTTTTGTGAGGAATCTTCACACTTATTTCCATACTGGCTGCACCAGTCTACACTCCCACCAACAGAGGAGAAAGGTTCCTTTTTCTCTTTAGCTCCACCAGCATGTGTTATTGTTTGATTTCTTGATGGTAGCCATTCTTTCTGGGCTGAGATGTTGTCTCAGCATTGTTTTAGTTTGCATCTGTTGAAAGATCAGTGATTTTTGACGTTTTTCCTATACTTACTCGCCATGTGAAGTATATATTTATCTCAGATGCCCGTGTTTTGATTGAGGCTCTGAATTTGGAGAGTCTGCTTTTCTTTAGTTCTTTACATGTTTTAGATAGAAAAACCTTTGGCTGAAGGACAACTGGATAATTTTTTCCCCACTCTGTAGGCTGTGTTTTCACTTTGCTGATGATTTCTTCTACTGTGCCAAAGCTCTTTAGTAAAATGAGATCCCAGTTGTTGATTCTTTTTTTTTTTTTTAATGCATTTAGTAAAGGTCTACAGGGTCTCACCATGTAAATCAGACTCGTAGTGATCCTTCTGTTCTGAGCCTGCCAAGTGCTGGGATTACAAGCGCATGCCACCATGCCCAGTCTCACAGTCTCAGCACACCCCGGGGTGGGGCTGGCATGGCAGGTCGGAGATCCGATCCCAGCCACTGTGCTCTGCCTACATGGGTGTGTTAGTCCACTGAGCTATCTGGCCAGCCCCCCCCCCCACTTATTGATTCCTTATGGTATTTCTTATGCAGTGTAGGTTTTGACCATGAACTCTCTATCTACATCTATATCTTCAAGATATTTTCCTGTTTTTCTCTTGCAGTAGATTTATTATTTCTCTTGTTTGTTTGTTCATTTTCTTTTGTTTTGTACTGGGATTGAACTCAGGACCTCACTCTTTCCAGCTAGGCACTGTGCTCCTGTGCTGCTGAGCGATATGCCTAATATTTCTGTTTCAATATTTAGACGTTGATCCATTTTGACTTGAGTTTAGTGCATAGCGATAGACATGGATCTAATTTCAGGCTCTCAGCATGTGGAAAGCAAGTTTTTTGAATGCCATCGATTGAAGAGGCTATCTCTCTTCCCATGAACATGGTTGGCCCCTTTGTCAAAGATAAGGTAGTTGATTGCTCATAGCTGTGTCTGCATCTTCCAGTCTGTTGTACTGGCCCTCAGTTCTGCTTTATTGCCAGTGCCATGCATGTTGCTCACTTTTTGTTCATTTGTTTTTGTTTCTGAAATGAAGAAAGAATGTGTATGTTAGATAGATAGTATTACACTTATAAATCAAATTTCATCTGCCTAAAAATATTTATTTGTTTATTTATTGGATACAGGGTCTCACTATACAGTTCAGACTCATGGTGATCCTCCTGTCTTAGCCTCCCCAGTGCTGGGATTACAGGTGTGCACCACCACACCCGGCTGTAGGCCGACACAGTGCATCCCAGGATTCCAGAGCTGGCATAGCATGCGATACCGGGGATTGAACTTGGGTCCTTGTGCTTGCCAGGCAGGTACTTAGACTGCTGAGCTATCTTTCCAGTCCCAAATTTCATTGTTCATAAATTGAAATTGATGTTTTATATGTTGAACTCTATCTGTTATGAGTGTAACTATCCATGAAGAGGCTCTGAAGGCCAGAGCCCTGATATGCAGAGTTTTCTAGCACAACTGAGGCTCATGGACAAAGAGAACTCATGTGTGCTGTGTTCCCCTAAGTACTTAAGAAGTCCGAGCAAAAGATCAACATATGGCTGAGGGTTTGCTTGGCAATTGCCACCCATAACTGATAGATTGAGGTTTAAATTTCACTTCAGAGTTTTTGAGACCCAAGGGTGGAGGAAAAATGAACATATCCTTGGTAGCACAGCTTTGGTGTGAGTGCCCCGGGGCAAGTTAATTCATCCTTTTGTGCTGTGGAATCTTCATCTGTGAAACATGATCATTTGGGTCAAGTAAACCAATCGGACCTTCCCCCTTTTTCCACTTAGGGAAATTATGAGGCTTAAAGGAGATCAAAATACAAATGTTCTCAGGCTCCTCAGAAATGTATGGCAGACCAATGACAGGTTACATGCAATGTGCTTTGCTGAATGCATGAAATGGTATAATTCCACTGAAACCAGTGTTTTCCTTGAGTTTTCTCTTTCTGAAAATATTTCGTAGTACAAAATATTCAGTGGAAAAAATGTGAGTGGCAGCACAGTCACAGCCATGTAACCATTTGATCAACCATCACCTCGTGTGGGGTTGATGTGAGTAACTTGGTACAAGGAAGCGCACTTAGAATTCATTGCCTTATGTCTTAGCAAGTGCGAAGCAGAGGTGAGCCCCTTTGTAGTACCTCAGAGTCATTTCGGAGGGAGTGGATCCCCCAGCTTCACTTTGCAAGTGGGCCGTGTTGATCATTTGTCATTTGTAGATGCACTTTTTCTTCTCTTTTCCTCCTTGTCCCAAGGATGTGCATAATTTAGGGAGAGGCAAACTCTTGGATTCATTCTCATCCTCCCAGCCCTTGGTCCCAGTTGGGTTCCAGAACACTTCGCTCAAAGCAGTAAGATATCATTTGCCACAGATGGTACTTTGGTTATGCTGGCAAAAGCTTGGCTTTCCTATCTGTGCTCTAAATCTATGTTTCAATCTGGTCATCTGGCAACGTTGGTTTGAATTTTGGAGGGAAAGAGAGAGAGAGGGAGATAGGGAGGGAGAGAGAGAGAGAAGGAAAGACAGAAGGAAGAGAGGAAAGGAGTTAGGGAAAAGGGAGGGAGGGAGGAAGGAAAGAAGGATACAAAACCTAAAAGGTCCTACTTTCTGGGTCGTTTTGAAAGATTTTTTGGCTCTGGATGAAACCCATAAGAACTCTTACTTCAAGAATGGTTTGACCTGGGCTGGAGAGATAGCTCAGGGGACTAAAGCACCTGCTCAGGCAAGCTTAGGCAAGGGCAGTGACCATGCTTTGATCCCTGGCACCACATGCCATGCTAGTCATGCCTCCAGGGTGGGCTGAGCTTGCCAGGGTCCGGTGTGGTGGTACACACCTGCGATCTTAGCACTGGGGAAGCTGAAAGCAGGGGTATCACATGAGTCCGAGCTGTGTAGTAAGAAACCGCAACAGCCAAATATATTTTTAAAAAGTTGGGTCACTGATAATAAAAAAAAAAGCATATTATATATTTGTCAGTATGCTGAGAGTTACAAAAGACAAAAACTTAGCCCAAGTTATCTGCATGAAGAAACTACTTCTTGGTTAATGTAACAGAAAAGTTCATCACAATCTTTAGGCCTGGCTAAATCTAGGCCCTTAGATTTTTTTTTCTTTGGAGTTTTGTGTGTACCTCATGTCCTTGCTTTCTTCTATGTTGGCTTTCATTAGAATTTTTAGTCATTGTAGCAATGAAGCCTTAGCAGCTCAAGACCTACATCCTATAAGAAGAGCAGCTCCAGGGCCTGTGAAATAGCTCAGTGGACTAAGTGTCTGCTTTGGCAAGCTCAGGGACCAGGATTCAATCCCTGGTCCTGTGGCACCAGCCCCATCCCTGGGCATGCTGAGCCTGTGAACAGAGCTGTGTGGTGGTGGTGCCCACCTGTAATCCCAGCACTGGGAGGCTGAAAACAGGGTCTGAGCTATGTAGTGAGACCCTGTACCAAATACATAAATAGACAAAAAAAGCAACTCCACTGCAAAGAAAATTTCTTTTATATAATGCTTTCATTAAAATTTTAGGGTTGTTTCTTATTGGTTTGGCCTGTGTACATTGTTAACTCAAGGATAATATCCAGGTGGAACTATACTAGGTGTAGTTATGGCTTACTCTTATGACTACTCCCGGGGTACAGTAAGTGTCACCAGCCCTACAGAAGCCAGAGGACTGAAGTAAGGGGAATCTCTTTCCAAAGAGTAAAAGACAGACTCTTACTGAAGACTAGGGAGCGGAGGACAGGCAGTGGAATGGAGCACAAGCAGCCAAAAAGAGAACCCGTCTTTCCAGCAAGAATGGAAGCAGGAAGACCACGGACATCGGAACTTACTTATTTTCTTAGCATTACCATTGTGAGTGCTCTGGTTTGTGTGTGTTTGTCCCCCAAAAGCCTCATGCAGTCACTGAGGTGCAGTTTTACAGTTTGTAGTTAATTCATGATCCATGACTAGGATTATGGATCTGAGTACTGCTGGGATTATGGGTGTGAGTGCTACTCCCAGCCTGGGGCAGATAACCTGAATGGAATGTAAGAGAGACAGAGAGACAGACTTGATCTCTGTTGCCTCTTTTCATTGTTGCTGCTCCTCCTCCCATTTGATCTCTGCTCTTTGTCCTGCCATGAATGGTTGCTGGCTTACAAGTGCCACTCTGCCTTGGAGCCAGCTGAGTATGGGCTGAATCCTTCAGTAACTGTGAGCTAAATAAACCTGTCCTTCCTTAATTTTGAGTGTTCAGTATTTGTCCCAGCAATGAGAGAAAGGTAACTGAGACCATGGGGTCTCATGTAGTAACCACTGTGAGGACTGAGGACGTCACAGAGCTGACAGCACTTTCTTTTCTGTGCATTCTTCAGGAAAAGGTCATGCCGGGTAATAACTCCCCTCCAGAAGTATTGCAAGGACCTTGCACTTTAGTCTTGATGATACCCCTTCAAGGGATCCTGTATGGTCTCTTAAGAGGAAAGAGAGTCCAGGGTTCACTGAGAACACCTGGAACTGGATGAGACTGTTTAAAGAGAGCTTGGATATAAGGGTAATTATATTTTTAAACACCTATTTTAGAAGGGAAAAATGGTAGCATTAAAATTTAATGTTAGGGAAATGGGCTCTGCCAGGAGGTGTAAGCTAGTGTTGTAGGCAGTTGAAGTTAGACAGAAATATTATAGGTAGTCAGACAGGGCCAGGCCCTCAAAAGAGACAGCACAGAAGACAAGATGCCTTGCAACTGTGAGAGAGATGGGTGCTCCCACTGTGGGCCAGACTGAAAGATCAAAGATCAAACAAGTGCTCACCTCCCTAAAATATGCATTTGAAATTGATCAGTACCTTGAGGAAGCCAGGAAGAGTCACTAATCCAACCGCTGCCAGCTATCAGCTACTGGATAAATTCCTGCTCTTTATTCATGCCCACTTGCTATGTGACTCGCTTTCCCATTTGGTCCTAGATTTAATCAGTTTTACCTGAGCAATGGTGCTTGTAACCTTGTGGTTGACCATAGTTTTGTCCCACCTCATGGCCACCTAAGTGGGTTCCTATGTCTTCTCCATTGCCTTAGACCCACCTCACCACATGGTTTTATTCTATAAAAGTCCCTAGAAACGGCAGATTCCTGGGGGTCAACCTGCTTGGGTCCCGCTTCTGTCCCTCTCTCAGACAGGATCTTTCTTTCCCCCAGTAAATATATTCTGTTCTTAACCTCTGTTGTTCCAAAAATTCATTCTTTGGTTTTAGAGAACATGAATGTGGTACAGGTATCTTTCAGATTGGGAGTTTCGCTCTCCTCTATCAGTAGTAGAGCTTATAAAGTCATGTGAGTGCATTCATTTAAACTTTAAATTCATCTAAATGCCATAAGAACCATCTTACATCAGGCACGTTCAAGCTGAACAGGGATTTGTTTTAAGTTTCAGGAGGAAAACTATAGCTAAAAGAAGTGCTGTTTGCCTTGAATGCACTGTTTACTGTACAATGAACCTCATAAGCCAAAGGGTTTATTTTCAAGCTGAAAGACTCATGCCTATGCACAAGGCTAGGATTTTAATTCTTTCTCTTGGAAGGTACATATAAAAATAGAGATCTGAGAAGGATGAAAATTCCAACCCAAGTATCCAAGAAAAAGTCGAATTGAAAATTTAATATCGTGGCTTGTCTTCCATTTAAATAAAGATTCAGGTCCTTGCTTATTGTTACTATGGGTGTTTCCATGGAGGGCATTTCTCCTGGAAAGACTTTTCCTTCAAAGAGGAGAATATTTAAAAATACAGTCTCTGTAATCTCTGTTCTTTATTGGCTTCAAAGAGGGACCTGTGTATAAACCACCACCCTGTTCTCACAGCACTCTGTTTATATTCCATTATAAAAATTAATCTCCTTTCTTTCTTGTTCATGAAGTCATTTGAAAAATATTCACTGAACACCAACTCTGTTTCAGACCTAAGGGCTCATCAGGGTGCAAGCAGAGCTCTGCTGCAATAAGATTTTTTTTTTTTTTTCACAACTAAACAGGTACACAAGCTGATAGAACAACAGGTTCAATCTTGTAGTGTTATTTTTAAATAGGGAAAGGTGAGAGGGGTTGTCTGTTCTGGATTGAAAAGAGCTGTAATAAGATGCAAATTGAGAACTGTGATGTGATCCCAAATTATCAACTGAAAAACATTACCTTGAAAGAACTGAGGAAATTTGAATACAGCTTAGGTGTTAGAGGATCTCAAGAAAGGTGTGTGTGTGTGTGTGTGTGTGTGTGTGTGTGTGTGTGGTTATGAAGGAAATATTCTCAGTTTATTTATTTTTAGTTCATGCTGACAGATTGAGGTGCAAATGTTAAGATAGTTGAATTTTTTGAAGTATTCAAAAACATTAAACTAGACAGAGAAATACGTTAAAATCATGACTATTATTAAATCTGATTGGTGGTTATATAGGGTTTCATTATAATTTTTTCACTCCTTTTCTACTTTCTTAGCATTTCCCAGTGGACGTGTGATTCGCAGTTATGAACTCATGTGAAACACTGGCAGAAAAGACAGGGACGGCCACACTGAGAGCGGGGCGTCACACGGCCTTGGGAACTGAATTTCAACCTGAACCCTGAAGAGAGACTGAGACGACCGCATTGGAAACAGGAAGATGTATCTGACCAAGGACACAGAACATTCCCAGGGTGCTTATTGGGTGTCAGGAAAGGCTTAGGTGTCCGATGAAGTTAGAGAAAGGTAGAAACAGAAAACACAAAATCTCTACCCTTTTGTGGTAAAAGTGCTTAGCAAACTAGAACTACAAGAGGACTTCTTTTACCTAATAAAGCCTATGTAAGAACACCCTCCTTGCTATCACTAACACGGTAATTAACATGAAAGAAACTACCTCCTCTCAAGTTTGAGGAACAAAACAAGATGGTTGGTCTCCTGGTTCTATTCAGACTCACGTGGGGCAGTTATTCTAGACAATGACATAAAAGCATCTCGATGGGAAAGGAAGAATCCAAACCACCCCTCTTTCCAGATGCCATGATCTTATATAGCAGTCATCCTAAGGAATCTGCCAAGAACTGATAGAACTCATAAACGAGCTCATTAAGGTGTCAGGGTAAAGGACCATTATGAGAAGATCCATCGCAGCTCTATACATTGCCAAGAAAAAGTCAAGGAGGAAATTAAGAAAATAATTGCATTTATAATGTCATTTCAAAATGAAAATATGAATAAATGTAAGAAAAGAAGTGCAAAAGTTAGAAAACTGTTAAACATTGTGGAAAGAAATGAAAGAGGGGTCAAATACATAGGAAGCTATCTCACGTTCATGGATTAGAAAATGTCGTATTGTTAAGATGATAATACTTCCTAATGATAGCACTGCCTAAATTGATCTAAAGATTCAGCCAGTTTCTTTGTAGAACTTGGAAAGCTGATGCTAAAATTTATGTGTAAGTTCAAAGGACAATGAATAGGCAAAACAGCCTATGAAAAGGACAAAAGCAGAGGACTCTTTCCCAATTCTAAAACTTATTACAAAGCAATTTAATGAAGTTAGCATGGTACTGGTATGTAGTCTACTGTTTATGATAAGATTTTTGATAAGAATTCTAGGATAATTAAATGAGAAAATGATTCTTTTAATAAGTGATGTTGGGACAGTTGAATATGAATATACAAGGGCTGACAAGATAATTCCGTGAACTAAGTGTCTGCTTAGGCAAGGACAGGGACCAGGGTTTGATCCCTGGCACCACACTGTGCACAAGCCCCACCCCCAGACACAATGAGCCAGCCACTGAGATCGTGTGTGGTGGTGCACACCTCTAATCCCAGCACTGGGGAGGCTGAAAACAGGAGGATCACTATGAGTATGAGCTGTGTAGTGAGATCCTATTCCAAATACGTTAAAATATATATGAATATACACTCAGAATATATAAAAATTTAATCAAATTGAATCATGGATCAGAGCTATATCCTTTTTTTAAATAGTCATATCCTTTAAATGTAAAGGATAAAACTATAAGTATCTTAAGAGCATATAAAAGAGCAAACCATCATGATCATGGGTTATCAGAGTCTTCTTAAATATGACACTAATGTACAAATGTACAAAGAAAGAATGGGTCAGCTGGGCTCCATAAAAATTAATAAAATTATACTCAGAAGATATCAGCAAGAAAGTGAAAAGAACTCAGGCTATTGGACAAATGGGAGAAGTTGACATATCTAGTGATGCTCTAGTATCAAGAATATATAAAGAACTCTTACAATTCAATAAATGAAAGACAAATAACCCAATTTAAAATGGACAAGAGATCTGAGTAGACACTTTACCAATGGAAATATGCAAAGGCTAACCAGCACATGAAAATAGTGCAGAATGTTATTAGCCATAAGGGGAAGGCAAATCATACCCACAAGGAGAGAATACTTTTATCCACGAGGAGGTCTAGAAGCAAAAGCCTGAAAATAGTGCTCATTACCAAAGATTTGGAGATAATGGGACCCTAATGCACTGCTGGTATGGGTGTAAAGTGTCGCTGTCATTTTGAAAAACAGCCTGAAATTTTCTCAAGATGTTAAAAAAAATTAAAGGCTTGACACAAACATTCTTGGCAGCATTAATCACAATAGCATTTGAGTAGAAGCAACTATCTATCAGCTGATGAATTCATATATAACACGTGCCACAGTAATACCATGGAGTATTACTGATGAAAGAAATGAGGTTCTGATGCATGGTGTAATATAGACGAACCCTGAAAACATTTATACTAATAAAGTAGACCAGTCACAGATGACCACATGCTGTATCATTCCCTTTATCTGATATGTTCAAGATGGGCAAAATATAGGTGGAGAGATCAGGTTAGCAACTTCCTTGCAGTTACAGATGGCGTGGATTAGGCAGGGAATAAGACCTGGTAGGAGACGATTTTAAATGGTCTAAAAATGATAAAGAAAAATGTTCTGAAACTGATTTGCTGAGAGCTGCATGACCCTGTGATCATACTAAAACCCAATTTCCTGGTTTTAGGTTATGTTATGTAAAATTATTTACCAAAATCTGAAGCAGTCCTTACAAAATGTTAATGCTTGATATATCTAAGTTGTGGTGTGTTACATTGGCCTTTGTATTTAATTTTTTGCGTATTTCTCTAAATGTTTGTTCTTAAATGAAAATTTTAAAAGTTTGGTGGCACATGGCTAAAATCCCACCTACTCAGCAAGTCAAGACAGCATTATCACAAATTGAAGGCCAGCCTGAACAATTTAGCAGGACACTGTCTCATAATAAATAAATAAATAAATACATAAATAAATAAATTTAAGAAGACTAGGAATGTAGGCCAATGCTCCCTATACTGAATCCTCAGTACAACAAAAACAAATGAATGAATAAGTAAATAAACAAATATATGAATAAATGAATAAATGAATGAATTGATTAGTTTTTTAAAAATATGCTTCTTTGAGCTGGGGAGATGACTCAGTCGAATAAGTGCTTCCCTGGCAGGCGCAAAGGCCTGAGTTAAATCCCCAGCTCCACCAAAAGAAAAACAACAACAAAAAATGTGCCCCTTTTTAGTTGACTTTTGTACAGATGGGTATTCCATTGCCACTCAAATATCGTAGGTGTGTGAATTCAGCAAAGTAATCCAATATAGTCCAGTAGTCCATAATAGTAGTGGGTTATCTACAGGACTACCAATGTCAAAAGTTGTTGGTTTGAGCCTTTCACAGATCAGCATATTAATACGGCTTTACTTTTTAATTTTTTATTTATTTAAATTTACTTATTTGTACTTTAACTTGAAGAGTGAAAAATAAAAGGAAAAACAAATAGACAAAATGGCATAAACAGGGTAACATACAACAATACGTATGTTACAGATTTTCAAAACGGGGATAGCTATATATATATATATATAAAATAAGACAATGCAACACAGATCAGCAGCCCACAATAGAAGTGGGTTATCCACAGAAGTTGTTCACTTGAGCCATTCACAGCTCAGTATATTAATAGGACTTTACTTTACATACCTCCATTTTTATACTTTTCTGCTGGATGGTTAAGACTGAATTAAAGCAAGACCTATATAACAAGAAATGTATCTTTTGTATCAGATAAGGTCAGTCAGGTACCCTCAGGGTTTATCTTGTAAGCCTTTACCACACTTCTTAGATCCCTTGTCAGTGTGTCAGCCTTGTGGATGAGTCATGGCCATTGCTTGACCAATTTCCTTTTTGTGGAAGCCTGAGAGAAAGTTTTCTCTCCATGTGACTCTCCTTAGGCACGCTATACATCATCGATGACATTCCTTTGTGGTCACATAATCTCCTTGATCAGAAAATTTGGGGCACAACTAAGTTACATGATGTTACAATACAAATTTTCCTATGTCCTGAGTCTTCACTGACCTTGAAAGGCTAGGGCCAAAATGGTGGCTGACCTTGCAGCCTTTCTTTTTCTCCAATTTTTGATCTGCAAACTTAGGTTGTTAACCCACCAGAAGAGAAACTTATTATTACCCTGCAACACATGCAGTTTGGTTTACCCACACTATTTGGCTAAATATCAGACATCATAGGCATAACATGGAACATGTGTTTTACATCAAGTATTGAGATACTAAACTCTAAGTCTGTACAGAATATGAAGAGAAAAAAATTTAAAAATATAGGAATGAACATTTACATATATTTACATAGATATTTAGAAATCCATCCATATGCAGCATAGTAGCATTGTAGCAGGACTGTCTTGTGACATTTTTTTGGTCTTATTTTTCATTTATTACCCTTTGAAAAAGGGCAGTATAGTAATAGTTGGTATATCATGACAAGAAGTACATATTTAGAAGACCAGAATTACAGGCATTAGAAGCGTGACCCTTCTACCACACTTTGTTAAATTCAGTGCAGTTGCTTGGTTCACAGGTAGCAGCATGTATAGTTAGTCGGGGTGGGAATCCTACCACTTAACTGCTAGTTTCAAAAATCTCCTGATGTTTCTCAGGATCATTGTCTTACCCATCTAGTGTGTATAAGTGAATGGTCTTGCCTCTGTCATGTTTCTCTTTGCCCTCTCCTCATTGTCAAATCCTCAAGTTCTTCCTTTCCTTTTAATTGTGTTACACATTTCTATTTGCAATTCTTCTTTTGAACTAGAGAGACCATATGATATTTGCACATGTGGGTCTGGTTTATTTTGCTTATAAGTATATCTTCAAGTGGCATTCACTTAAATATGAAGGCTTCAAGTTTATCATTCTTTACAGCTGAGTAATACTCCATTGTATAGAAATACCACGTCTTTTTCAACCATTCCTCATGTGAAGGTCATCTTGGTTGTTTCCAAGATTTGAGTATTCCAAATTGTGCTGCTATAAACATAGGTACACATACATCCACATGATATGATGTTTTCAGTTCCTCCAGGAAAATTCCCTGTAGTGGTATAGCTGGCTTGAATGGGATTTCCAGTCTTGGTTTTGTGAGGAGTCTCCACACTGATTTCCATAATGGTTGTACCAGTCTATATTCCCACCAGCAGTGGAGAAAGGTTCTCTTTTCCCCACATCCTCTCAAAAATTTGTTGTTGGCTGATTTTTTTTATGATAAGCATTCTTTCTGGGGTGAGATGGTATCTCAGTGCTATTTTAATTTGCATTTCATGGATGACTAGTAATGTGAAGCATTTTTTCATGTATTTATTCACTTCTTTCATTTTGTCTTTTGAGAAGTATGTGTTCATCTCAGATGCCCAGTTCTGGATTGGGTCTTTAAATTTAGGGGCCCTGATATTTTTTAGTTCTTTATAAATTCTAGAGAACAGATCTTTGTCTGAGTGCTTATGAGTTAGAATTTTTTCAAATTTTGTGGGTTTTCTTTTCATTTTGTTGGTAATTTCTTTTGACATGCAAAAACTTCTCAAAAGAAGAGTTGATCCCAGTTGTTAATTCTTTCAAGTGTTTCCCACAAGAATACATGATTGTTCATGAACTCTTTGCCTACATCTAAGTCTTCAAGAGTTTCTCCTACTTGCTCTTCCAGGAGATTGAGTGTTTATGTTTTAATGTTAAGATCTTTAATCCATTTTGACTTTAGCTTAGTTCATGGTGGTAGGGGCTTATCAAATTTATTTAGTCCTCCAGAGAACCAAATTTTTCATTTGTGGATTCTTTGAACTGTTTTCTTCATCTCAATTGAATTAATTTCTGCTCTAATCTTTATGATTTCTTCCCATGTTTGCACTCTGGGTTTGGTTTGCTCTTCCTTTTCTAGATGTCGTAGGTGGATCATTAGGGTATTTATTTGTTTCCATCCTGTTTTCCTAATGTGTGAGTTCATAGCTATGATTTTCCCTCTGAGAGCTGCTTTCATCACATCCTATAAATTGCGATAAATTGTGGTTGAATTTTCATTGAATTGTAGATATTGTTGAATTTCTTGTTGAATTTCTTCTTTGACCCATTGATTGCTGAGTAGGGTGTTGTTTAATTTCCATGAATTTAGCAGGGTTTTCTGGTTCTTTTTGTCATTTAGTTTCAGTTTCATTACACTGTGGTCGGATAATATACATGGGGTAATTTGTGTTTTCTTGCATAAACTTAGCATGACCTATGGACTAGTATGTGGTCTATTTTGGAAAATGACCCATGTGCAGCTGAAAAAAAAGTATATTCAGCTGTGGTTGGGTGGAACACTCTGTATATGTCTACCAGATCCATTTGTTCCAAGCTGGGGTTCAGTTCTGCTACTTCTTTGCTAATTTTCTGTCTGGTTGACCTATCTTTTTGAGATAAGGGGGTGTTAAGTCTCTTGATAAGATTGTAGTCTTGGATATTAGGTTTTTTATGTCCATTAAGATTTTCCTTACATAGTTGGATGTTCCTGTGTTTGGTGCATAGATATTTATGAGTGTTACCTCTTGCTCTTGAACTTTTCCCCTGACTAATATATAGTGACCTTTTTTTGTGTCATTTGATTATTCTTGGTTTGACGTTGAGACTGTTTGAGAACAGAGTTGCTACTCCTGCTTTTTCCTCAGGTCCTGGAGCATATAGTATTGTTTTCCATCCTTTGACTTTAAGCCTATGAATGTCTTTGAGTTAAGTGTGTTTCTTGTGTACAGCATATTTTTGGGTTTTGTTTCCTAATTCACTGTGTCAGTCTATTTCTCTAAATTGGTGAATTGAGTCCATTTATATTGATGGTTATAATTAAAATGTGTTGACTTATGTTTGTCATGATATTTACCTGCTGTTATTTACTCCTTTGTATCCTGTGTTAAATTGTCTGTCCTGTTTGGTGGGTTCCTTCTGTTCTCATTCATGGAGTTCTGGTCATTGTGGTCTCTCTCTAGAATATCTTTCAGTACTCTGTGTAGGGATGGATTTGTCATCATGAAATTCTTTAGTTGTTCTTTGTCGTGGAAGTATTTCACTTGTCCACCAAACTTGAAAGAAAGTTTTGCAGGGTATAATAGTCTGGGCTGGAATTTGTTTTCATGTAGGACTTGAAGAACTCTGCTCCATGCTCTCCTTGCCTTCATGGTATAGAGAAGTCCGCTGTAATTCTGATGGGTTTTCCTTTGAACGTGAGCTGCTTCTTCTCTCTAGCAGCTTTCAGTATATTATTTTTGTGTTGGATTTCTGGAATCTTGACTATTATATGTCTCAGTGTGTTTTTGGTTGGGTTGAAGTTATTTGGCATTGTGTATGCTTTGGTTACCTGAATGTTGGATAGATTCCTCATATTTGGGAAGTTTTTTGGTATTACTTCTGCCCATATTCTTTATATATGATTTGTATTAATTCCTTCACTCTCACTGATGCCAGTTAATCTCACATTGTTTATCTTGGCATCATCTTTCGGGTGATGGATTATTTTTTCTTGCATCCTTGTTATTTTTAAGAGATCCTTTCTCACCTTTTCACTAGCTGCACCAACGTCTTTAAGATCTGAAACTCCATTTTTGCTTTCACTTGTGTAGAGTTGTGATTGAGATTTTAAGTTCTTCTATATATTTTTAACTGCTTCATGTGATCTATTTCTTTTCTGTATTGCTTATTCCAGGAATCCGTCATACTTCTGATATCTTCTATTTTTTTTTTTCATCAATGTCTTCTTTAGAGGTACCTATTAATTCTTTTACTGCAGAGTTTTATCCACATTGGGCTTCCTCTATATATTTCTGGAATTGATCCTCTACTTTAGATGCTATGGTTTCAAAGAATTCTTTTTTTTTTTTATTTCAGAAATTATTTCTGCTTTGAGTTCCTCTTTACTTTTCTGCGGTTGTTTCTTTGCTTGCAACATTGTTAATTCATACGTTTCAGCTGGAATAGTGTTCTCTGCGCTTATTCTGGGTGGGTGTTGGGTTTCCCTCATGTGTTTCTGAATTTGATTCATTACTTCAGATGCTATGTATTCAAAAAATTTTTTTTTATTTCAAGCTTTAATTCTGGTCTGAATTCCTCTATACCCTTTTGCTGTTGTTTCCTTGATTCTGACTCTGTTAATTCATTCATTTTAGTTCAGTTAGTGTCCTCTGCACCTATCATTGGAATGTAGAATAAGCGCTTTCCTGGCAAACACAAAAGTTTAATCCCTGGTCCTGCCAAAAAAACAAACAAACAAACAAAAAAAGCAAAGTTATACAGCTACTTTCTCTTAGTTTAATGAGAAGAAAGATTTGTACTAATAGTGTTTGTACAGGATATCATGTCTGCATCTTGTACTATGAATAACTACTATGAAGACCACAATATGCAATGTATTAATTAATATAACTGTCCTACTAGCCTGTTTTGGAACTGTCTCAGTGCTATTTCTTTCTCAATAAAATTAATGTAAAAAATAAAAAGAACTGAAGAACAGGATGTAGAAGTTATCAAGCACTAGAAAATGTTCCCCTCAAAACCCAGGCATGAGATTGCATTTGGCTCCTTGTTTTTATCATGACTTATAGCTCTTACCTCTGACTTTTGGTGTAGAGTTTTGGTGCAGTGCTAACCTTAACACTTTATGAAATTCCGGTATTGTTACACCAAGTTCTAGTTCATGTAGTTGTGCCTGGCTTGGGTCTGGCTGCTGTGCTCACCTCCTCCTTGTTGCTCTCCTTGGAGGTGAGCCTGTTGTGTCCTTTGACAAGATGCTCTGCTTCTGGATTAGCTGCTTGGTTTTGATCCTAGTCTCAGTACAGGAACCTTAGCTGCAGAGTTTCACCCCAGGCCTATACGCCAGGCCTTTACTGGGTATGGAGGGGTATAGAGGGGCAGGACAGCATAGAAGCTGTCTCACACACTCACCTGGCCTGGGCTTCGGTAGGTCTTCAGGGCTCTTAAAAGGATGGTGGATGTTCTCACTCATAGGGCGGGCTGTGCAGGACTGGAGAACCCTGGGAAAGGTCTCTCTAGCGCGTTGGGCCTGGAAGTTCTCACTCACTGGGCAGGCTGTCTGGCTTTACATTTTATGCCTTGTGTTTATACTTTTCTACTGGATGGTTGAGACCAAGATAAAGCAAGACCTATATAACAAGAAATGTAAGTTTTGTATCTGACAAAGTCAGTCAAATCATTTTGTAAATATATATATATATATATATATATATATATATATATATATATATATATATATATATATATATATATATTTACCTGTATATACAAAATAGGATAGATATACAGGTACTGTGGCTGGGAAGATGGCTCAGTACAATAAGCACTTCCCTGGCAAGTACAAAGGTCTGAGTTTAATTCCTGGTTCCGCCAAAAAAAACAAAAAATGCAAAGATATACAGCTACTTTCTCTTGGTTCAATGAGAAGAAAGATTTGTACTAACAGTGTTTGTACAGGATATCATGTCTGAATCTTGTACTATGAATAACTCCTATGAAGATCACAATATGCAGTGTATTAATTAGTATAACTTTCCTACTAACCTGTTTTGAAACTGTCTCAGTGCTAATTCTTTCTCAATAAAATTAATATAAAAAATAAAAAATCTGATGAACAGGATGTAGAAGTTATCAAGCACTAGAAAATTTGCCCCCCAAAACCCAGCAATATTTGGAGCATTATTCCACGCTAATTTAGATGACCAAGAGATGTTGCTCTAATGGATAAGTAGTTCCAATATTCCTAGTAACAGAGATAAAGAATGGATAAATCTTCATACTAAAGATTAATTAGGAGAAAGAAATCTTCCTCCCTGAATCAATTCATAACTAAGCAGTGGGAAATACCTCAATTTGGAATCTGGTTTTAAAAATAAAATATTTTTAAAGAATATGTGAGAATTCTGAAAAAAAAATTTTAAAAATTCAGAAATGGGCATCTGAGACGAATACACACTTCTCAGAGGACGAAATTAAAGAAGTAAATAAATATATGAAAAAATGCTCCACATCGCTAGCCATTCGTGAAATGCAAATAAAAACAACACTGAGATACCATCTCACTCCGGAAAGAATGACTATCATAAGGAAATCAACCAACAACAAATGTTGGAGAGGTTGTGGGGAAAAGGGAACACTTCACTGCTAGTGGGAATGTAGACTGGTACAACCATTGTGGAGGTCAGTGTGGAGACTCCTCAAAAGTGTGGGACTAGAAATCCCATTCAAGCCGGCTATACCCCTACTGGGAATTTTCCCAAAGGATCTGGATACATTGTATCATAGAGATATATGTGTACCTACGTTTATAGCAGCACAATGTGTGATAGCAAAATCTTGGAAACAACCAAGATGTCCATCACATGAGGAGTGGATGAAAAAGATGTGGTATTTCTATATAATGGAGTATTACTCAGCTATTAAGAATGATAAGTTCGAAGCATTTATACTGAAGTGGATGCCACTTGAACATATACTCATAAGTGAAATAAACGAGACACATATGTGTAAATATTGTATAGTCTTCCTAGTATAACAAGCAAAAAGCAGAAATACAAAAGGAAATGTACAACAAGTAAAATCAATTGAGTCAGATAAGGCAAAGTGAATGGCATATGCTGCAGGATACTAATCAGCTTTTCTTCTGGATGGTTAACAACCTAAGTTCACAAGTCAGAGTTGGAGAAATAGAAGAGCCACAAGGCCAGCCAACATTTTGGCCCTAGCCTTTTAAGGTCAGCGAAGACTCAGGACATAGGAGAACCTGTACTGTAACATCATGCAACTCAGGTGAGCTCCAAGTTTTCTGAACAAGGAGATTATGGAGCCACAGAGGAAAGAGATCAAAGTTCTATAGTGTGCCTGGGGAGAGTCACATGAAGAGAAAACTTTCTCTGAAGCTCTCACAGAGAGCAAACTGGTCAAGCATTGGCCGTGACTCATCCACATGGATGACACAAAGGAACTACAGAATAATGTACAGGACTACAAGATAAACCCTGAGAGGACTTCACTGACCACATAAGAAATATAAAGTTAATGTGTTGGTATATAGGTCTTGCTCTACCTAGGTCTTAGCCATCCAGCAGAAAAGTATAAAAATGGAGTATACATCATGGGGCCATAATATTAAGCTGAACTGTAAATGGCTATGGTCGACAACTTCTTTGAATAACTCACTATTGTTGTAGAATGCTGGACTGTGTTGGATTGTGGTGTCGAGTTCAAGTACCTAAGTTAGTTGAATGACAATGGAGTGCCCACCTTTGACAGATGTAGAGAAAGGAAGGGGTGTAGAAAGAAAAAATCATGATGTGTGTGTATAGACAGTACAGTTGGGATAGATAATGCTGTGCTTCTACATAATTCTATGAGAGGCAAGATCTGCACTAATAGTGGTTGGACAGGATATTATTTCGGCTTCTAGTACTGCAGTCATCCACTAGGAAAATAATTATTGAATTTTTGATATAATTCAGGTATAAAAAATAAGATAAGTAAGCAGCTACACTCTTAATTTACTGATAAGAGATATCTGCTAAAATAATATCTGTAAATGTAATACCATGTATGCACCTTGTATAATACCAAAACACTATGAAAACAGTTTGCAATGTATTAATTTATCGAATCTGTATTGTTAAGGTGTCTTGAAACTATCTGATTGACATTTGTAGTTCAATAAAATAAAAATAAAAAAATGGTAGATGTAAGACCTTCATAGAGTAGGGCCTTGGGTGTTAAGTTTCCAGTGAGGTGAAGAAAGAACAGAATTATTATGTTTTTTCAGCAGCAGTGCAGCAAAGAAATAGAAATAAAGGGGGTGGGGGAGATCTTTTTTAATTCTGAAGACATGGAAAGAATCAATGGCAGGGAGACCGGGGATCTTCTGACCTGAGACAGCCAGACTGAGACTTTATGGAGTTTTCCTAGGGTCAGAGTTAGAGGAGCAGGTCAGTGATGCATAACGGGCTGCTTGGGGGCTTCCTTGTGTGTGTGTGAAAGGTAAAGGGAAGTCGTATCCAGGGCAGGAGTGGGCAAGCAGGAGGAAGTGGTCACTGGGAAGACAAGCTATTTTTATGGGGATTCGGCCATGTTGGATCAGGACCATGAATTTGAATCATGAAAGAATCACATAATGGCTCACATTTTCAGATTACCTTTATTTCTCTGATAAAATTATCCCTGGGGAGGAACTTGGGGTAAGAAGAGTGCAAACTAGAACTCTGGTTAGAAAGTGGCTCTTGCCATGTGAGAGGTGACATGGCCCTGAACCAAGATGATGGCCATCGTTTCAGAGAGGAATGGCTTCGTGTGTATCCTGAAGGGCTGACCTCTGGGGTAGTCATCCATGATTCATAGCAGCTGGGAGTGAAAAGTCATGCCTGAGAAAGGCTACTTGTCTCCTGAGTGGAACTTTCTGTGGGAAGCTCTGTAGAGAAGCAGCTCTTCAGAGAGGCACCTCTTCCATTCTCAAGCTCAGTAAGAAAATGATCACTTACTGTTCTTCTGCACCAGAATTGTGGCTCTATTCACAGCCAACAAGAGTGATTTTCAACCATAATTTGCCATCTTGTATTCCATTTAGCTCTTGAATAAGATTATACAGTAGCAGTGTCATCCTGAAGTGGAATGGATTGCATTGGCTGTTATCCCTGTCTGCTAGCAAATGTTTGGACAGGGAAAAATAGAGCACACCTGTGATGTGTGGGGTGTGCATGAAATTTCATGTGTGTGCAGCATACGTCATATTAAATGAGTGTGTAGCAATTCTTCATAGATAAATCTTAGAAACAATCCAAATGCCTATTACCTGAGGAATAAAGATAGATGGGGTATTTTTATATAATGGAGTATTACTTAGCTACAAAGAAAGATAAACTTGAGGCTTTTATAGGTAAATGGATGCAACTAGAGACCATATTCATAAGTGAAATAAATCAGACCCACATGTAACCATTATATTGTCTCCCTTGTGCAAGAACCTGAAAGAGTACATAACATCTCACAGGTACAACAGATGTAGTAAAATGAAAAGAAACTGAACATGGGGGATAAACAATTCAGATGAGGGAAAGGAAAAAAGGAATGGAGAAAATCATGTAAGTACATACACAGGATAGCTAAGATGATTGAACTACTAATTACTATCAATTTTTTAGGGTAGCAGATTATGACTTTGATCAATTTTATATGGCACAATGATTTACAACTACATCGAAGACAGCAATGTACAATACGTTAGCCGCTGTTGAATACCTTTCATTTTGCTTTCTTAAAATGTGTATTGTTTCTTATGCTTTATCTATTTTATGTTCTCTTTAAAATAAACTAAAAAATAAAAAGGATAAGGAAAAAATTAAGGTTTATGGAAAGGAAGAGTTAATGTTTAATTGTTTGATCAATCTTGCATGCCTATATCTGGTAATGTGAGCAACAAATTTTGTGATAACAATATGTAACGTAACAACCCTTGTAAATTTGCTATTTTTGCTTTGAAATTCTTTACCATTTTTATTGTTTTATATTGCTTTGTTTTTGTCTTTGTTCTTGCTATCTTTTCTCCTATTTAAAATAAAAATTAAAAAATAAGATAAAATAAAATAAAAATTTATAGGCTGGGGAGATAGCTCGGTGGTCTAAGTGTCTGCCCAGTATGTGCAAGGACCCAGGTTTGATCCCTGGGCACTAGTGCTGTCCATGCCAAGTTGGACACATAGCAAGACTCCGTATGAAACAAAGAAACAAACAAATAAATAAATAACAAAGATAAAAATAGAAATGAAAAAAATTATTAAAAAACGGGTGTGCAACCTGTCGTAGGTATGTGCTTTGTCAGTTTTCCTAATGCCACTACCTCAAGATGGGTGTTAATATTGGCCCGGGAGGGGGCTTGTTCAACTCTTCCTGTTGTCCCATGAAATACTGGGACAAGTGGAAGAAGATGACATATGTGAAAAACTAATCATTCTATTCTCAGGGAAGTCAAGCAAATTTCATGGAAAAATGGCCGATCAAGTCTGAGGGGGCAGCTGAGTGCTTCAAAATGGAGTTTATGGCAAGAAAAAATTCACTAACAGAGTGAGTTGCATGTGTGTGTTTCCTGTCACTGCTGACACAAATTGCCACAAAGTCCATACTTTTAATCAACACAAACTTACTATCTTCTGGTTCTGGAGGGTAGAAGTCCAAAATTGGTCCCACTATGCTGAAGTGGTATGGGCAAGGCCTCATTTATTGGAAGCAAGTGAGATCCATGTCTGGGTTTCTATGCTCTGCTCCGTTTCCTTGGCTCATGATCCTCTTCTGTCTTCAAAGTCAGTCATGGCCGGTGGAGTCTCCCTTGCTCAGTGTCTCTCTCTGATCTTCATGCCTCCCACCTTTCTTTTCCACTTATTAGCAACCTTAGGGCCACTTCTGGCACCTCAAAAGTCCGTGATGACCTCTGTATCTGAAGGGCAGCTGATCAGCTGTCTCGATCCATCTGTAAATGAAAGCTTTCTTGAAATGTGACATATGGCACTTGTGCAGTTTGGAGATGCTTGGACATAGACCCCTTTGGTAGATGGTTGTCTATCCACCACAAGGGTTAAGGTGATCTTCAGAGCTAGGTCAGCTCAGTTCAAATACAAGTTCTGATGCTTTAGGGCACATGAATTGGGAGTCAGTCAAGTGCAATATAATTAAACCTGTCTTATGGGTTGAGAAGACTGAGTGAAAATGATATATGTGTGTATGTATTTGGCATATTCATATATACTTGTATGTGTTCTCATGACATGTGCATTTATATATAAAGCTCGTACATATGCATGTATTGGTTTATTTATGTTTTATGTTTTTATGTATTTAGTGCAGGGTCTACAGGGTCTCACTATGTAGACTGAATTTGTAGTGATCCACTTGTTTTCAGTCTCCCAGGAACTGGTATTACAGGTGTGCACCACCACGCCCAGTCTCATTCACCATCTCAGTGTGCCCCAGGGGTAGGGCCAGCAAGGCCCTCCTGGGATCGAATCGCAGTCACTGCTCTTTGCCTAAGCAGGCACTATAGTCTGCAGCTCTATCTGGCCAGTCCCATGTATTGGTTTAAATACAGACATATTGTTTCAGGTATTACAGTAACCTGTCAAACAGTGTATGTTAAAATTTCCTAAAGAATATGTTATCCTAGCTAATTGTGATTCAATCATATGTATTCTTTCAAAAGAAATAATCATATCAATTCATGAATATATTTCTGCTTTGTTCCTTTCTTTAAATGGTACTTCACCTGGAATTCATTTTTAGAATAATATCAATTAAGCATAAAGGCAATCTGTGTGCTGCCCTAGGATCCCATAACACACATGCCTTCCCTAACCATACTCATGCCAACACTACATTTTCATTTTCTTCCTTACTGAGGTTGTGTTCTGAGGCTGTGAAACACTTTGGTAATGGCTGGTGCTATAGCCAACCCTCTGCAGCAGATCTGATAGACCGCACTGGAACTTGGCAGGGCCCACATCACCATCCAAGGCCCTGGATTGAATTATGCACACAGAAGGAGGCAAGAGAATAAAGCAGAACAATGTTTCTGTGCACTGAGTCCTGGTACAACCTCTGGCTGTGCAGGATTCTTGCCCATCAAAAGCCCCTTGTCATTGCTGGGGCTGGGGAGAGAGCTTGCTGGCCTAAGAGACTTCCTGGAAAGCACAAGGACCAGGCTTTGATCCCTGATACTGCATTCCATGCTGGCCCTGGAACCCTGGGCATGTCCTGCAGGCCACTGAAACCAGGTGTGGTGATGCACACCTGTAATCCCAGTGCTGGGGAGGCTGAGACAGGAGGATCAACATGAATCTGAGTTGCATATGAGACCCGTACCAAATAAACAAACAAACAAACAAACAAATAAATAAATAAATTCTCATTGCCTCCAAAACCAGTGCATGCTTACCTCCCATTCAACACTTTTTTGAGGGACTAAACACTAGTGGTTAGGGGCATGTTTTCCGTAAGTTAGTTTTGCTTTGTTCTTTTGTCTTGTATAAATAAGACTATATTCATTACTACTCATCTTGTTTGCCATGAAATACATTTACTAAATGTCTGATGGTATTTTTTTAAGCCAGAGATAGTGCTTCTTAGATAACTAGCCATTGTTTGTATTCCTGTATGACCCGCTTTATCATACATGCAATTTTATCATTATAAAAATAATGCATAAAACATTCTTTACATCTTTGCATACTTAGACACTTTTGGTTTTATAGGAAAATAATGGTCCATCAGTTCATGGATTGCTACATTCTAGTAGCTGTTCTAAGGAATAATGAAGAAAAACATGTGGCCACCAAACGTTTTAACTCCTTAATGGATGAACATCTCTTCCTCTTCTCTTTGCCTTCTTTTCTGTTTTCTAAATACGCATTATGCTTCAAGGCAGGGCTCCAAACACTGCAGATTTTGCTGTTTGGTTTGCTTGCCTGAGCTGATAAATCATGTGGATAACGGTCCCTTTCCCCTTAAATGCGGGTCCTGTAAACACATTTTACAGGCTCGTGTTAGTGTGTCTACTTCCATGTGGCCCCTGTAAAGCATGCAGTCTTTAAACTATTATAAATCATATTCAGGCAGCTAGTCCCAGGGCCATAGACTCGCTTATGGTAAACAGGACCGCTCCTCTCAGCGTGGCCTCTGCAACACAAAAGCAGCCATGGTCAGTGTGCGGGCAAGCGTGCTTGGGTGCCCTCCCACAAGACTTTATTTACAAGAGCAGGTTCCAGGTTCACTTTGCAAATTTTACAGAGGAGGGAATTCTTACATGACCTCTCTTGAATATTCAGTATCTAACAAAACCCAGTCCATCAGGGAGTGCCCATCCATGTCAATCCCTTCAGGTTATGCCTCCATTTCTGTGATCTCTAGGTTTTCATTTAGAATGCCAGGGGAATACAGTCAGCCCTGGTGTATGTGTCCAAGGGTTATTGTACCAGCAATAGGTAGGGAGGTTTCTGATATGTCCAATCATACTTGCATTCAGAAAAAGAAAAGTAGAACAGAGTAATCATGATGAACAATTGTAAGGGTTCTTCTGGCCTCTGAAACTCAGTTTGGTCATCTGTAAGATGGGTTAACAGCTATAGCTAACTCAGAGTTGCTGAGAGAAAACAAGAAACCAATGATAAAATCATGAGCTGTCTGTGACAGTACCTCATAGCATTCTTGCCAAGGCTCATGTTAGTGTGTCTAATTCCATCATTCATCAGTGAACTCACTACTGTGCTCTGAGCTTCCCTCATCCACGGATTGGCCTAAGAGTTGTAGAGAATGGAAACATGGAAGCCATGCTCCATGTGGGAGGATGTGGGCAGCGTGGGAAGGAATTCCATTGGTCAAAAAGGGGTTAGGAACAGGTGGAAGTCACTGTGTGGTCAGAGTAGACATGCAGAAGTGGGGGACAGAGGAAGGGCAGGCTCCTTGCAGTGGCAGAGTTACAGTGTGGTATGGACCTTGGAGATCCTCTAGGGGGTTGGTCCAAAATAGACAGAATATCACATTAAGTTTAGAGGGAAAATGATGCCAGAATAATGGGCTAATTTTTTTTTTTTTTTTTTTTTTTGGTGGAACCAGGATTGAACTCAGGCTCTTGCGCTAGCTAGGGAAGCGCTTATTCCACTGAGCCATCTCCCCAGCTCCTATATATTGTATTTTTTGAAACTGCAATTTAAATGTGTTGAGTACATAGTGTGGGACTCCAGGCAAAGAATGGGTACTCAGTCATGTTGATGGAAGAAACTATACAGAGAAAAATAAGAGCCTTGAGAAATGGCGGCTTCTCCATGCCGGAGTTCTGTGTTTGGTTCAGCAACACACTTTTTAAAATGAATTACTAAACCCAAGCATATGCAAAAGCTGAATAAATAATAGGAGTATTATTATTGTGTCAATGTTAGAAAAATTGAATAAGGAAGTCTGTGCTGTTTAAGATGGATTACATGAATATCACCGTATAAAATGTGGTTATCACATCGAAAGAAAGATCCTAATGTCATAATAAGGCTTTGCATATTAACTTTATTCACTCATTTGATTCTAATTCCTTTTTAGACCAAGACATTAATTAAAAATATTTCATGCAACAAAGCTTTGTTAGGCAATTTTGTGCCAAACACCCTGCTAAGAAGTGAGGATTTAAGGAAAATAATAAGAGCTAGATCTTGTTTTTAAATTTTTCATAATTCAATGTAGCTTTAATCTCCATCCAGCTCTGTGACTTACTAGCTGGGCGACCTTGTGCAAGTTAATATCTTGTGTTTCTCCCTCTGCATCTCTTTGTCTTAATATGTGTGTGTCCTAACTTCATATGGAAAATTCCAGACATACATAAGGTACAGAGAACCCCACTGTATCTATACATGTAAATTCCCTATTATATCTATAACCAAATTCAGCAATTATCAACACAAGAGCAAATGTAAGTTTTCAACTAAACGATCTCCCTTCTCTCCTTGTTCCTCAACTATTCATTTCTTTTGAAATTCACTCTGAGTATCCAGTTATTTCTGCTTGTCAGTGCACCACTTGATAGCTCTACAATCTAACATAACTGCGATACACAATCACATGAGTCTTAATCCTTTAGTTTTATAATCTGATCAATGTTCACATTTTCCTGATCACAGCACACATATTTTCTTCCTTGTTAATCTGTCTTCAGTGTAAGATCCAAACCAAATCCATGGGTTGCATTTGACTAATGTCTTAAGCCATTTTAAACATCTAAGTTCACATCCTTCTGCCCGCATTCCACCCATGTGATGTGTTTGTTAAAGAACCTGGGTAGTGTGTGAAAGCTCCATTCTAGATTTTGTTGTCTACACTCCTTGGCATCAAGTGATAAACTGTTCTGCTACTTCTTTGCATCACATGAAGCCTCCTTTTCCTACTAAGGACGGGTCTTTGGTGATGCTGTGCACTTCCGGTTGTGTTCCTCTGGGAGGCGCCATTGCCTGGCACCTGCTTTTGTTACTCTACGACTGACTAGTGAGCTCAAAGAGGACCCTGTGCAGCGTTACTCAGGGCCGCTCACCAGTCTTTCTTCTGAGCTTTCACGGCTCTTGACCCACATAGCCTGGGGCTTGGAAAGTGGCACCCTAGGGTTCTCCGTGGAGTACCCGGGGCCCTCTTGAGATTAAAGCCCTCTCTGAGCTTTTATATGGTTACTCGAAGCTGGAGCTCACGCTGGGCTGGTAGGGAAAGCTCTTGGTTTCTCCCCTCCATTAACCAAAGCTCCACAAAGGTAACTGATCCCTGTGTTTGTTTTGATTGGTTTTAGAATTATCTTTTCGTACTATTTTGAATGTAGTTTTAATACATCTGTCTTTCAAACTATTGTTCCTCTTTTTTCCTTTCTTCCCTCTTTTCTATCTTTCCTCCTTCCCTCCCTCCCTTCTTCCTTTCCTCCATTTCCTCTCTCCTTCCTTTCTTCCTTCCCTCCACACCTCTTCCCTCTTTGCTTTTTGTTCCCTCTTTACCCCTTCTTCTCACTCATTTCTCATCTGTGGCCAACGGGACCTCATTGGAACTGGATTTGAGGGCTGGGGACATAACCTGACAGTCTAAGCACCTTCCTGGTAAGCACAAGGACCCAGGTCCAATCCCTGGTACCATGAAGTGAGACCCTGTACCAAGTAAATAATAAATGATTAAAAAAAAATAAAAATAAATGGATTTGAGAGCTTCTGACCTGGCTGTGCTGCTCCATCCCACTTGCTCTGGTGTGCCTGCTCCCCCCTCTCGCCCTTTCTCTTGCCTGCCCACCTTGCAGCAGATCTGCCCTCGTGATACTCAGCTGGACTTTAGCTCTTGACTTTCCCATGGACAGAGATAGAAAATATGCTTGATTTATAACAACAACAAAATGCATGAGTGTACACTACTGCTAATTTACTATTGCAAGATTTTTGCTTAATTTCTTTATTTTTTGCATTTAAATCTGTTTAATTTTATGGTAAAAAAATATCTTGGTTCTTAAAAGTGTTAACATAATTACCTATTTGCTTTAGTTTTTCCAACTCGAAGACTGAGGCAGGAGGATTGTTGTGAGTTCAAGACCAGCTTGAGCTACAAAGTGAGCTTAAGGCCATCCTGAACTGCATAGTGAGACCCTGTCTCAAAAAAACATTAAAAAAACAAAAATTACATGCATTTAGAGCATGCAACGTGATGTTTTGATATATGTATATTTGGTGAAACTATCCTCAGAATTAAGCCAACTAACACATCCAACACCTCACATGGTTACCTTTGTGTATGTGTGTGTGTGTGCACGCATGTAAGTGTTTCTGTGTGTGAATAGAACTACTCTTTGCAAATTGCAGTACATAAATACATCATTATCAAATCTAGTCACAGCACTACACATCAGGCCCCCAGGGTTTGTGCTTCAATTTTAATCATCTTATGTATATCTGTATGGGATTAATTACATCAATGTGTATAAGCATATATATCAGGATAATAATATCACTATTATATTTGCATATAATAATTAATCATGCTCATAAACATGCATGTGAGTGAAAAGAGAGTATTGCCAATATTGTGGTTGAAAGATTCTGGCCCTTTGAGCTTTACAGTCACTTAAACTGCTTTCTTTCTGTGAAGTTAAGCCACTGATCAATATCCCTTTGGTTGATTTGTTTTATGCAGCTTCATTTTATGAATTGATTGGGTTTTTAGGAGTGTTTGTTTTTGTTTCATGACTGTGAAACTTAATCAGATATTCAGGGAAGCTCAGCTCGTGTTCCTGTCTCTTGACCTGCTTCCTCCTCTCCTTCTAGCCTGCCTTTTAATTTTAATATGTTTTGTCTTTTCACTGATTATTTAGTTACTAGATTTTTGGTGTTTTTTTTTTTTTTTTTTTTTTTTTTTTTTT
>PVKA01010660.1:0-63615 GCA_004027165.1 Ctenomys sociabilis
TGGGTGGGCCTGGGCTTTGGTGGGTTTTCTGGGCTCACAAAAGGATAGTGGATGATCTTATTCACTGAGTAGGCTGTACTGAGCTGGCCAGCTTGTGCTGGGTCCGGGTCTACAGGCCTTAACCCAAGAAGGCTGGGAAAGGTCCCTCTGGTGCAGTGGGCCTGGAGCCCTCACTCACAGGCCAGGCTGTGCTGGGTTTTGGTCCATAGCGTGGCACCGTGGATTGCTGAGAAATGTCCCTCTGGTGTGGCAGGGTTGGAGTTCTCACTCCAGGCGGACCTGCATTGGGTCTGTGGCTGTGGGGTGGGACCAGTAATCACCTGGAAATGTTTCTCTGGCACAGTGTGCCTGGAGCTGTCACAGGGCCACAGGAGGTGACGGGCAGCTTAATCCCTGGGAAATGTATCTCAGGCACGATGGGCCTGAGGTTCTACACTCACTGACCTTTGATGCCCAGAGAATCGGGGAAATTCCCACTCAATCAGTGGGCTTTAGGTCAGGGGATCCGGGGAGGTGTTGGTGAGTGGGTCCTGAGGTTTCAGGCCAGTCATTGGCTTGGAGGGGTTGGGGACAGGGATCCGCGTAGCGCACGTGGGAAGAAGCCAAAGGCTCTCCCTCAGACTCACCACACTCTCACTCATCTGGGAAGCCTGGTGAGTCCTGTAATTTCACTCTTGCTGGGCGAGCTTGGCAGGGGAACCAGGAGGCCGCTGGAGTCAACCGCTATCTCAGGCTGGTCTCTGGCTGGTCAAGCGTGGGCGGGATGGAGCAGGATGGCGGAGTGGGCCGCGCTGTCTCTGGCCGGTCTCAGGGGCTGGGCGGGGTCGGGCGGGATGGAGCAGCTTGATTTAACTTTGAACAGGTATTTTCAGTGGATTAGGAAACAAAATCTAACAATATGCTGTATAAAAAAAAAGACACACACACTCAAGTTAAAAATAAGTTCATAGGCTGAAAGTCAAGGGATGGAAAACAATGCTATACACCTAGCACCTCAGAAAAAAAAAAAAAAAAAAAAAAAAACAGGGATAGCAATCCTGTTCTCAGACAGTCTCAACTTCAAACCAAGAATGATCAAATGAAATGAAGAAGACCACTATATACTGGTTAGGGGAAAACTTCAAGAGTCAGAGGTAACACTCATAAATATGTGCACATCAAATGTGGGAGTACCCAACTATAGAAGACTAATCTTTTTTTTTTTTTTTTTTTTTGTGGAAGAACCAGGGATTGAACTCAGGCTCTTGTGCTTGCCAGGCAAGCACTTATCCCTACTGAGTTATCTCCCTGGCCCCAAGACAAATCTTAATAGACATGAAAAATCTAATATCTAATACCACGATCTTAACAGGAGACCTTGATACCCCTTTATCCCTAAAAGATAGGTCAAGCAGACAAAAAATAAGCAAAGAAGTAGCAAAAATGAGCCCAACCTTGGAATAAATGTACTTAGTGGACATAGACAGAGTGTTTTACCCAAGCACAGCTGAATATACATTTTTTAGAACTTCTTAAAAATTAAGAAATTATTTTATCTTAAGAATTTAAATTTAAAGTTTAAATATAGCAGAAAAGATATCTGCAGAAAAGTTCCTTAAATATCTGTATCTCTATCTATCTATCCCGAATACTTCAGTGATGAAGATTTTTTAATGGTAATTTAGTTATCAAGATAGCATTTTCCAATTTGAATATAATCTAACACCAACATGTATTTTTACATGCCTTCGATAATTGATGTAGCATATGAATTGTTTCCCAGCTTGGATTTACACTAATTCAATAGGCATATAAATTACAGAGAGGATTTAAAATGGGATTTATAAATACATCCGAATCACACCAAGGATGTAAGTTGCTGACTAGATGCAAATGTGCAGTGAGTGAGAAAATGGACATTCTAGATTTAGCAGAATAGTTTTCTATAAAATTGTCTTTCTATGTTGCAAGTAAAAATCTATTTTATTTACTCAGTGTCCTTCCAAAGTCTTGGGTGTGTGCAGGTCGGGTTCCTGTAGGTTGCTGGGTCATAGGCTTGCATTCCTGTGTGGGCTCACCCATCGGTGCATCCACAGTTGAATGTGCTGCTAGGAAGGGAGGCCTCATGGGAGAGTGAATCTCTGCATGTGGGCCTCTTATTTGGCCCCAGAAAATCTGGCATGCATGCTGGGCCTTTGCCTCACCCTGTGCTCGTCTGAGGCCACGGGATGATGGCAGCTTTGTTTCAATGAAAAAGTAGGAAGCAGCAAAATCTGACTTCATCCCACTTAAACGTTTCTTCAAGTTTTATTTTATATCTGCTCCTTATGCTCACAAGCATCAACATAGTAGGAAGTGAGAGTCCATATCAGGTGAAATTTATAACTGATTAAACCCAGGCTCAGATTTCAAAGATTCCTATCTCTAGAAGTTGGCACCACCCCTCCTCACTGGGGCATCTTTGCATACGTAGGAGGCTGCCATTGAAATGTCTCCAAAGTTTCTTCAACTCCATCTCTTCCTCCTGCTTCATCCCACGATGCATGAACAGCTATCTCGTTTGCCACCCTTTTGGGTGCTTAAACCATGGAATCTGCTTTGGGGTTTAACCTGCACTCTCCTAAGTATCCTACCACCGAAGGGTCTAAACACCTGCATTTAGAACTTTGCAGCATGTAGTGGTGCTCATCCTCATTCAGAGGGATGTGAATATGGTAGGAACACAATAAGCAAAGAAGATTGGCACTCAGATAGGGTAATCTTTCACTTACACATTGTTGCCACGTTTTCATAAATCCATTGGGACAAGACCAATAAGATAACAATAAACTGTTCGATTGAAGGTGAATTTGAGACATCAGAATTCTTGGATGGACAATTCTGTATATATTTAATGGAATAAATTTCTGTCTCAATAATATTTTATTGAGACTCATAAATTTTGATATATTTTTATGTTTCTTAACATTTTTTATTTAAGATTTAATTTTTTGATTCGCAGTTTAAGTTCATAGCCTAGTTTTCTAGTATTTGAATTTTATTATTTTTCTGTTATTTATTTTTAGTTTTATTTCATTGTGTCCATCATGTATGATTTTAAATTTTTAAAGTTGACTGAGGTTAGTTTTATGCCCAAGATATGGTTCACCTTAATAGATCTCTATGGCCACATAAAACTAATATTTTAGACAGTTTTGGCTAGATTGCTTATCTCTATAACTTGCCATAGTCTACTTAGTGTCAAAAATTGACCAGTTTCAAGAGATATAAAAAATTTATATCCCTAATGTTATTTTACATTATTCCACCCATAATATAATTTTCTTAGATAATTTATTTACATATATTGAGAAATACATGAGACAGTATTTACAATGGTTGCATCAGTTAAACACACTTTAGAAAATTCAAAATAAACAAAGCCTATACTTCGCTTGTAATGTGCCTTTTTCTTTTCTGATCAAATGTCGCCTGTTAGGGCCAGCCACACAGCTCAGCAGATAAAAGCATGTGCAAGCAGGCTCAGAGGTCAGGGTTTCAATCCTGGGTCCTGCCATGCCAGCCCCACCCCGGGGGGCGTGCTGAGCCTGCAATTGAGGCTGGGCGTGGTGGCGCGTGCCTGTAACCCCAGCTCTTGAGAGGCTGTAAACAGGTGGATCTCTAGGAGTCAGATCTAGTACTGAGACCCTGAACAACCTACAAACCCTTCCCTAAAATACAAAAAAACAAAAAAGGTGTCAATTTTATAGTTTTCTTTCCTTTCTCACCACTTTCTTTAACCATTATTTAAGGCATGACTGCTGCTAGAAAGTGATTTTAGTTTTTCTTCACCTTACAATTGGTTTTCCTTTTTTCTTTTTCCCCTATAGGACGATTTTACTAATACAGCATTCTAGGTTCATTTATTTTTCCTTTACTTCCTGAAAAGCATTCAGCTGCTTCTTTCCATTCGTGGTTTCTCATAAGACAATTTGTGTCCCATTTTTCTCTCCAAAATAAAAGTGATCATTTTTATCCATATACTTTCCAAGTTTTTATTTTTTTCTTTCTGTATGTCTTAGAGTTTTTTCCCTCAGCATGTATTTCTTTGAATGTGCATATGTATAATTTCTTGATGTGTATCTCTCTTGCCAAATCTTAAATATTTTTCAGATATTATTTGTTTCTCAGTTTCTCTTTTTTTTAAAGACTTCAGTGATATGAATGCTGATATTTTGTTAATTCCATGCATTTCTAAGGTTTTCACCTTTTTCACTCATTTTTAACATCTCTCTTTTTTGGATGGATCATTTCCACAATGCTGCTTTCCAGTTCACTTATTCTTTTCTTCACTCACTTTGCTTTTCTGATCTACATTAAAGTTATGTCTAAAATCTAAAGTGACTTTTCTTTTCTCTTAAACTTATTTCTTTGAATCATCTTTTTACCATTTATTTTAGTCTGCCTAAA
Source organism: Ctenomys sociabilis (assembly GCA_004027165.1). NCBI lineage: Eukaryota > Metazoa > Chordata > Mammalia > Rodentia > Ctenomyidae > Ctenomys > Ctenomys sociabilis. Next base: position 4,429 of record PVKA01010660.1, read on the forward strand.
GTGAGTTTGTAATTGATCATTGGGCATAAGTATTGAAACAGATTTAAAATATTTGTCATATAATTTTAACTTCTCCATCCTCCACATGTTGGCATCAGCTGATTGTGCTTTGCATTTAGTTTCCATCTTCCTGGCCCTTGGTATGTTGAGTGATTTTCCATTTAAACTAGGAAAATAATCTATTCATATTTTACATGAACCCTAGATCCTATGGCAACTTGATATTCTTGTAGTGACACTACTTCCTCTAGGAAAGAAGAGAAGCATAAATAGTGACTCATTACTGATACAAAGGGGCAGAAACCTAATTTCTTCACTATATTTCCATTGATGCTAGTTCTTGTTTATTGGTGGGCAGTGCAGGCAATCAGAATTTTGTTGGTCTCCACTGTCAGGATAATGGCCATGATATGACGATCAGACAGCGAGGGTAAACATGATTTTCCACTAAGACTTAATTTGACTCAATTCTACAGGAGATGGCCAAAGTGTATTTGTTACTATTTAGCAGGGACATAAATTCCAACTTTGCTTGGCCTTTTCTGACACCATTTCAAAGGAAATGCTAACTTGCTTCATTACAGTCTTGAGGAGTCTAGTTTTCCTACATAGCCACTGTCAGTAGAGTTAGGATGGGTCATGTGTGTCCTCTCCATCTCCTTCTTATACTACTCAATTTAGGTAGAACACTTGTTGTCTAAAATATTTTTGTTTCTGGGCTGGCCAAATAGCTCAGCAGATTAAAGCACCTGCATAGGCAGAGTGTAGTGGCTGCGGGTTTGATCCCTGTCGTGTCATGCCAGTCAAGGAGATTATGGGGCCATAGAGGAATAGTTGGTATTCTATCTTCTCTCTGTCTTTTATATTCTACGTGTGTCAGTTGTACAATAGGGTTTCAGTTTCACTTTCAGAAATAAAAGAGGGAATATGTTTGTTTAAGAAGACATAGAAATCTTAGGGTTGTATTTTGAATGATTACAGTATCAAAATTTAGGTTGTTTAAATATTGTTAAATTCATACTATTTGGTTTTGTGAAATTCTGTATTGTTTGTAATTTTTTTTTTCTGTTTCAATACTATTTTGTACTCTCCTTAGGGAAAAAAATTAAAAACTTGGGCTGCTTAAATTATAAATATTCTAACCACAGAGAAAAACACATTGCTATCAGCCAGACATCGAAGTCTCTTGAATCTTTTATCAGATCTTCTGTAGAAAAGAGTGATTCTTAAGGGCTGGTGACATAGCTCAGTGGATTAAGTGCCTGTTTAGGCAAGCATAAGGATTGGTTTCAATCCCTCCTCCCCCACTGCCAGGGCCACTGAGTCTTGGCATGGTGGTGCATGCCTTTAATCCCAGAGCTGGAGAGGCTAGACGAAAGAATCTAAGATATTATCTTAGATGCATAGAGAGACCCTGTTCAAATACATTTAAAAAGAAAGAAAGAAAATAAAAGATTAATTTTTAAAGATTTGCTTGGGTAGTGTCAAAATTATTTGTTTTAATCAAATAATCCCAACCCTCAGGGGCTTGCAATAATTTTTGTCTCCTACTTGATCCCCAGGTCAGCTGTTTCTAATTATATCTATGTGTCAGACTCAAGCCTTCTGATCCAAGACTGCGAATCGGTTTCATTTTGTGCTCTTATTCTAGAACCAGGGATAAATAAGCAACATACCTTATATAGACAATGTTTCATGGTAAAAGTTCATATAAGCAAACAGCAATAAGAAACCAGTTGATGTGTGCAATGGCTATTAATGTGTTTTAGCACCCGGACACCATTTTACTTATTTTGAAGGGCCAAAGCAAGTCGTATGGCCCAACTCAATCAACTGGATGGAGAAGAATATTCCTTTCAGCAGAGTCAGACAAAATGTACAGCAAACCCATAGCTATATACCATTCAGAGGGGGACCTGAATAAATGTCAGTTTTTTTTCGTTGCAAAATAAATTCTCCAACTCTACAGTGATTTGAAAAAAACTAAAATTCATTTAGTAAATATGCTGAAATAAAGAACGTGTTAAAGTACATTTCCTGTTCAACAAGCAAAACCATCCAAGCAAAAAGTGGCCTGATGTTACACTGTGAAATTTTTTATACTTGTTAAAAAATATAAAAATAACTAGTAATTAACTTAAAGTATCAAGTAGGTCACTCTAACTTATGTTAGTTATCAGTTTAATTCTTTCTATCTAGATATCATGAAAGTTATCTCCAGGCCAGTCCTCTACTAACTACTAATATTTTACTTTGCATTAGTAAATCTCCTTTGAAATGTGGACGTATCTGTAGAGACAGAGAGATCCCTAAAGATATCTATATATCCCATTGTTTCATAAAATTTTACATTAAGGGCAAACACAGAATAATTCATAGAATGATAGCAAGGGGGATGAATTTTAGGCAGCTGGAGTGAGAAGAAAAATTAGAAAGAAAATGTTCTCTACTGGGAACTATTTTAAGTAAAGAATCTGGGGCAAAATTTTACATAGCTGTTTCTTTCTAAATGAGTGAATTGATTCCTATCCCTACAAATTCAGTAGTGAGCTCATGTGAATCCCACAGAAAAGATTCTAGCCTGGAGGATTCTGTCCATGCAGTGCAGTGGGACCTAACATAGCTTGTATGGCTTAGCTTTGTTTAGTTATATATCTTGCTATTTGATGATAATTACATGTGGATTAGGCTAATTATCTTTGTTGATATGCAACCAGCTCAAATAAATAGAATTAAATATTTTCATTCTACAAAAGTACTCTACACAGTAGTAGTAAAGAAATACAGATGTAATCTGATTGTATCATTCCTTTGCACCATCTTGCTTGAAAGCTTCTGGTGATGATAAGAAACTCTTGCTTATACTTCTCAGAAAGAATTTGTTACATCACTTCAGGGAGGTTACGTAGAAGGGGGCAAAATTAACATAGCCAGATAAGGAGAGATTTGTCAAATACGGTGACTAAGATATGAATGAGAAGGAAAGGGATGGAAAAAGCAGTAAGATGTGTTATACACATGTGCCAACTCCCTGTATTGAATGTACTCTTGATCTATTACAGGTGTGTAATAAGAAAATAAATAAAACATGCAATTTTCACTAAAAGTATTCTTATATTGTGTTGAAAAGTGTTTTGTTTTGTTTTTTTTTTCTAATTTTCACCTAGTACTATAATAAGAATTGTCTTAATTTTCTGATCACTGAAACACAATACCTGACACCTGCAACAACTCTAAGAAGAAAAGATTTATTCTGGTTCCCAACTTGTAGAAATTTCAGCTCATAATCAGCTGTCTCCAAGGCACAGCAGCGTGGCAGAGGACTGTCACAGAGAAAGGCTCAACCATGGCAGACAGGAATCAGAGAGAGGTCAAGCAGGGAGGAGGGAAGGACACACATCTGTAGAGGCCATGACCCCACTTCTACCAGTGAGGCTTTCACTCCTAAGATGACATTTACCTACATACTCATGAGGGGTTAGTCCCTGGTGAGAATCACTCTCCTATGACCCAGTCACTCCCACAGTTCCATGCATGAGTTCATACTCCTGTGGGGAAACATCTAGATACAAACAATAACCATTTTCCCTTTTCTAAATTCTACCTAAAAAAATAAAAACTACAACAGCAAAAACAATCTATCAGGCAATGCTGATCAACACAAAAGGCTCCCAGTGGTAAATCAATTTATTAGACTTCTTAAATAACTAATATGTTAATTTGCTGTGACTAGATTGAGATTTATAAAAAAGTTAAAGGGGATAACAGCACTTATTCTATGCTATTCGGGAAGGGGAGTATTTAGTGAGAAAGCACAAATATTTTCTCACTAAAATTTTCTCAAAAAATAGAAAAAATACTATTTTCTCAAAAGTGTATTTGATATAAATTTTAAATCCTAAGTAAAATTCTAGCCTGCACATTGGGGTAGGGGAGTAACAAACAAAATTGTAACTTAAAGATACTAAAACAAATGTAGTTTTAAGAAGGACAGATAAAACAAGATCGCTGTGTTTGTCAGCTTCATATGGGGAAGTAAAACTCCCAGCCTGAATTTGATGAGTTCACATTCTCTAAAACCCAAGAATGAATTTTAGGAACAAACAGAGGTTGAGGACAAAACTTTATTGGATTAGAAAAGATTCTTTTGGAGAGGGACAGAAGAGGGGCCCGAGCGGGTTGCCTGGGGAAGCTGTCTCTTTTAGGGTCTTTTATAGGGCAAAACTATGAGGGACTAAGGTAGAGAAGGGGTCTCCCTTAGGCAGAGGGAAGTGAGTCACGTAGTAATGCAGCAAGAATACACGACAGGGTCTCTTACCCTGGGGGGGGGGGCTAGTGATTCACTTGGGTCTTTTCAGGTGATCACTGTCTATTCAGAATATCAAAAGTGTTACTCTTTTAGCATTTGTTTGGCCTTTAGGTCTGGTTTACAGCAGGAGCCTCAGTCATTCCTGGAGTTGCTGGCATCTTGTTTCCTGTATTACTTCTTTCAAGGGCCTGGCCTTGCCTGACTTCCTAAAAATATTTTTATCTAACTTTGCTGCCTACAACAAGCTGGATCTGCCATGACACAAAACTGTACACTGGATGCTGTTATGTATTTCTCCTTTTGGTAGAAGCTAGAAATATAAGATCAAAATGTCAGTGGCTGATTTCCTGAGACCTCACTTTCCAGCATGGAAACCCAGGGTAAGAAGCAGCATCGGGAATTTTTATGAAGTCTTTTGAAAAACTGGTTACCTCCCTGTAGGTATGAGCCAAACCATGACAGTCTATTTTTAAGATGCAAAACTAATAAATATACCTATCTACGTTGGTCTTTGTATGATGTCAGGGAGTAAACAAACTTAAACAAATATTAGAGTAGAACATAAAATATAGAATAAAAGTAGAATGTAAACATAAACAATTCACATTTATTTAAGTTCAATCAACTCATGGCATGGTTCCCATAGAAACAAATGGCAGAGGGAAAATTAAAAAAAAGAATCCCCAGTCACAATATTTGGTACGGTTAGCTACTTTTCCAGTACAAAGCTCAACTGTGGTTCTACCTTGTCTATGGGAATCTGAGTCTTTGTAAAGTCCTCGAGGGAAATAATTTGTGTGAAATAGCTACATTTTTGTTTTGTAATTATGCAAAACAGAAATTAGAAACAAACAATATATACTTGTTTTGCTTTGCTTTGCTTTGTTTTGTATCTGGGATTGTACTCAGGGCCTTGCACAGGCATGCCAGGCAGGCACATATGCTACTGAGCTGTGTACCCAGCCCTGTTTAATTGTGTTACGACTTGTTAAAAATGGCATTTCCTTCTTAGTTTAAAAAATATACGAATTATGGAGACTTAAAAATGAGACAATAGGGAGTGGAAAGATAAAAATATGATTTTATTAACTCACAATTTAAAATAAATTCCACTGCCAAAAAGAGAAAATATTTTGATATTTCTCTATCATAATTTTAGACATTGCCCAAGTAATCTGAACTCCTCATATAATTAAAGCTTTGGGCTTTATTGCTGACAACTCAGTGCTTATATTTCTTTTTTATTTCTTTTTATTTTTATTTTGGTTCAGGAAGTTCAGGCTGGAACTCACTCTGTAGCCCAGGCTGGCCTTAAATGCACAGTGATTCTCCTGCCTCAGCCTCCTGAGTCCTGGGATTATAGGTATCTGAGGCAAATTACTAAAATGTGTTTATTACTTTTTCCTACCAAATTTGCTGAAGGAAAATGCAAAATTAACTTGCTTATGGTAAAATGTCCCTCAAAACAATGCTCCCATCATTTGCAAGTAAATGCTAAGTATGAAGTTCCAACAGAGGACATTTTGCCATACATCACAATAATGCGATCTGACATCTGTGTAAAATGTAGCCCACTAAAGGACGTGTGAGTGACAATCTGGTGATTCACTTGAATCTCAGGAAAGGGGAAAACCAACAGAGAAAATGTGCTCCCAGTCAGTTTTTTAAGCATCAATATTATATGAAGTTGTTTGAAAGCCTAATTTGAATAAAAATGGTTATCAAGTTTATTGTGAAGATATAGGTTCAATTTTTTTTACACTCTTCCAAGTACTATACAAGGACATTTGGCAGGAAGGCATACATTTAAAAATCTATGGAATATCTACCATATTTTAAGAAGTTAAGCCATCACTTTATGGCCCAGATTTGTATACCTTTTCATTTGTCTGTATAACAAGAAAAAATTGAGGGTAATTCTTTGTTAGGTGGATCAGAATCTGCAATAAGCAAACAGGTCTGCTTGGGCTGAATTGTATTGAAAGAGCCATGAGAATGCCTAAAAAACAGCGAAGAACTTTATTGTTTTGCTTCTTAGTGCTGGTGTGAAAGGTGTAGGACATTGCATAGGCAGAGGACAGCAGGCTCCAAAGCAAATGAGGGAATTTTTTTTTTTTACATTAAGTTTGTTGAGAAAGAAGTGGCAATGAGACAGTTTCAAAGCAGGTTAGTAGAACAGTTTCAATAATTAATCCATTGCATATTGTTGTCTTTGTAGTACCCACAGTACAAGACGCAGACAAAATATCTTGTCTAAATACTATGAGTTCAAAACTTTCTTCTCATTGAACTAAGAGAAAGTAGCTGCATGGGAAATGTTAAGATATTGACAGATAGGAAAGGGAAGAGTGAGCTGCAGCAACGCAGGCATCACTTGGCCGTCTCAGTTGCTCTAGCTCATAGAGGCTTCCTCTGACTGGCAATTTTCTCTTATTGTCGCAGACTTTCAAACAGTAGACGAAGGTTCAGAAAGGCTGAGTGCTATTGCCAACGTGAAACGCAACAGCAAGGTAGAGCTTCACGTGTCAGCACACCTCTCCACACAATATGGATTCTAATGCAGTAGTTAACATCCAGTTCTCAAATTCATTTTGAGGATAAAGACTTCTAACATGAAATATTTAACTTTGGAAGTTGCGTTCTTACTTTGCTCTAGGATGACCTAAATTCTGGCTTTTCACTGATTATGTGCATATGCTTAGCTTTGTAACATATTAAGACTTACAAAATAACTCAGTATTTGCATTACTTCAACTGAACCTGACAGTAACCAGAAAACAAAACGATGCATCTATCACTAAGATGAGTGGTCCTTGTCTCCAGGAACATACGGGACTCGTCCTTGTCAAAATAACACCACAATAAGCAATTTTCCATTCTCTTTCAAGACTCAAACAGCTCTTGGGTGGAGGAGAGAGCTTGGTGGTCTCTGTGGCTTCCTGTCAATGAGCGCAACGATGCAGGTTCTACCCTGGGTACTGCAGGCCCTTCCGGTGCGGGAACCACAGGAGCGCGGGGCTAGTAACCGAAACTGGGCGTGGTGGCACACACCTGTAATCCCAGCACTGGGGAGGCTGAGACAGGAGGATCAATACAAGTCTGAGTTGCATATTGAGACCCTGTTCCAAAGAAAGAAAGTGAGAGAGAGAGAGAGAGAGAGAGAGAGAGAGACAGAGAGACAGAGAGACAGAGAGACAGAGAGAGAGAGAGATCTTATACTATTTTATTTATTTATTTATTTATTTTTGTCTTTTTCAGACAGGGTCTCACTATGCAATTCAGGCTGGCCTTAAGCTCACTTTGTAGCTCAGGCTGGTCTTAAACTCACAACAATCCTCCTGCCTCAGCCTCCCAAGTGCTGGGATTATAGGCATGTGCCACCACGCCCAGCCCGAGATCTTATATTATGATGCCATTGCATATATTCATTGGCTACTTTAATACATATTAATATATTCTTTTGATAGTCACATTCAGAAAAACTCCAATTTTCTCACTTACAGAATGGTTATATATTTTGTTTTAATTATTTCTAAATTTCACGTGAAATAACTTGAAATTTACATGTAAACTCTTTTAGACTAACTGGTTAGTTGATGGTAAGTAGCTGGGCATACCCACTACAGTAGCTTCCATAGATCTTTTCCACGAACACTCACATTGCATATACATTACAGTTTGGTTTAGTAGTACAGTAAAACCACAGTTCACCAGTTCTTGTGTTTGCCAACAATTTGGTTTGCAAATGAAGGACTCTGGTAATGTTTTCTTCTTTTGTTCACCTACTCCCCATGGGGTGAGAAACAATCACCACAGCTGCCTTCCCCACACAAACACAAATGGCGCCATCTTCCCCAACACTGTAAAACAAATGAAGCTCCTAATCCAAGGCACCATTGTATTACAGCAATTATTTCAGCTTTGAGTTTCATTTCAAAGGAGTACATCCATGGGAGCTTCAGAATCAAATTGAAAAGAAATAACAGGTTAAATTGACTTGCTGAATTAGAGCATCTATATATATATATATATATATATATATATATATATATATGTGTGTGTGTGTGTGTGTGTGTGTGTGTGTGTGTGTGTGTGTGTGTATTGGTTCACAGTTATATCAGTTGCAATTTCCCTTAGTAAGTACACCTACACAAGCCCCGAAACTTGTGCCGGCCATTCAAGTACTCTATCTCTGAGGTGCACCTCCAACATTTACATACACTGTTTTTAATCCAGAATTTAAGATCATATTTCTAAAATAGTATCACTATATGTAAATTTTGCCATAGTTGCTGAATTTAGAAACTAAAATATCCTGTAAAATATTTCCTAATTGTGACTGACATATTTAATAATAATACTGAAAGTGGAAAACAAATAAGAAAAAGCAAAATGAAAGATAAATATTTTGAATCAAAACCATACCTGAAAGGACAAGAGACTTTTTCCAGTATAAAGCCTAGTGAGAGTCAGGGATTATTTGTGGAACAAAATCCAAGGAATTTCATATCTTCCAGTTTGGGGTTTGAGAGTCTTTAATCCTGTTAACCAAAAACAAGTGAGGACAAGCCTGTGGCCAACAGAGGTAAATCATTACTTGCAAATGAGAAAACAAACAAACTAACCACAACAAAACAAATAAAAATTTAAAGCAAAAACATGCGGCCCCATCGCAATGAGGAGGGTGAAGCTAGGGAAGAGTCTTTAGAGTACTTGGGATGGTGGAGTTGTCAGATGATTTTAGGGAAGATTAGTTGGACTCTGAGGAAAGGAGAGAGTTGCTGCAGCTAAGGCCTCCATCTCTGGGATTTATGAGTGCATTCTGAAACTTGATCAGGGCGTGTGGTCTCCCCCAAAACACATGGAGCTAAGCAAAAGGATGAGAGTTCAGATGGCCTGTGATCAACTTTTTGATTTTTTTTCTCACGCTGTTCATCTCCTGTGATTCAGGGTGAATCATTGCAAGTTACACTTTTTCATTTATTCTTTCTTCACTTTACCAAGAACATTTTTGCTTTCTCATCGACAAAATGTAGGTTAAAGGTGAGCCCTCTGAGTCCCCTTGAGCCAATGTCTCAAATTGTAAACTAAAATGTTGGGACTGATATTCTCCTACTTTTGCTTCCAATTTTAAAATACTCAACACCAGAAACTAAGCTTTAAACCTTTGTCTTTAAGGATAAAGGAGAGTGGAATTCATTGTCATTTCAAGCTCTATATTGAAAAAAAATAAATGTGTGAATGGGATTTCTATGTAGGAAAAGTCTAAGCACTAAGCTTTTATTTTCTAAATACTCACTAAATTATAAGAAAATAAACTGCAGTATAAAATCCTAAGAGCTTCCAAGCACGGTCAATCTCAGAATGAATGTATTCTTGGTAGGCTAAAAAATGGTAATAGTGGAACTTGCATCTCAGATGAATAAGCACCTTCCTTTGATATCAAGCAACCGAAGTCCATCACAGTGAAACAGAAATTGTGCTGCCTCCTTGTTGTGCAAACGGTTGTGTTTCAGATTATCATAAGTGAACACAACAGGCTGGTGGGCTTAAGTAACGGAAGTTTATTTTCTCAATTTCAGGGGACAGAATAAATTCAAAGTCCAGACTTGGGAGAGTTTGCTTTCTTCTGAGGTCCTTTTTTCTGACTCATATACAGCTCCTTTTTTCACTGTCAGCTCACACAGTGACAAAGAGAAGCTAAGCTCTAGAGTCCCTTTCTCTTCTAGGACGTTTGCCCAGTGGGATCAGGCACAGAGCCTTCTTTGTCCACTTCAGCGCTTTCCTGTTCTCATAGCTCTTCCTTCCAAAGCAATTCATGTTGAAGCTCCGGCCTAAATGAAGTTTGGAGGGACACGCCATCAACTTCTAATAAATTTATGTATATGTAATATGATGTCATACATTATTCCTTAAAACATTAAGAAATCAATGCTTTATTACTTTTATCGCATAAAAATTTATTCATAAAACAGAAGGAATTCTATTGTCTTCTCAGTGGAACCTCTTGCTTTCCTATCAGAAACAGTCCCTCACGAAAAGAGTGAAAATTTATTTCTACTGCAGTGTAGATGGGCAAGATTTGCCTCTCCTCTCTGCCTTCTTCACCCCTGACCTCTATGGAGATTATCATGGTAGGACGCCCGTCGACGCTGGCTTTGAGTGCGGTGACCTTCAGTACTGGTTTAAACACGGATATGAAAAGGATCAGCTTCCAGCAGCTTAAAAAAGTCAAGTAAACTGCCAGAGAGACAGAGATAGGGTGAGGAAGAGAGAGACAGAGACAGAAAGAGAGAAACAGAGAGAAAGAGTTTTCATTTACCTTGAGAACTGTTAGAGCAAGATTTAGATGAATAGATTTCTGGGTTTCTAACTATTTTGTAGCTAATGTTTCAGCTCAAAATGTTTTTCTGACTTTCATTCTATGGCAAACAATGTAAAGGCCTTGCTGTGAAAAGACCGAATGGATAAATTAACTTCCAAAATCTTTATGTCATTTATTTTATTCAATATTTTCAATGCAGGGTCTAATTTTTTGTGTCAACATGTTGACAACACTTGCATTAAAAAAGTCCAAATTGTGATGTAATTTTATTGATGATTTTAGTTGCTTTTACTTTATAAATAGCAATCCTTTAAATATTGACACAGTGTCTATTTGACCTATAAGTGGAAAAATACCAGCTTTAATTTCTGTTGTGGTTACAACAGTACGTTTTACTTAGAGTTTTCTTCCCTATTTGTAGGTGATATTGGACACATTGTTTTACCCCCTCCCTCTCTACCCTACAACCACAATTCTACTTCCTTCTGACTTTGACTTTATGTACCACATACAAATACAATCACACAACACTTTGTTTAAATCGGCACTCTTATTCGACTTAGTTAGATAACCTGAAGGTTCATGCACCATCAGAATTCTCTCTGTCTCTGTCTCTGTTTGTCTGTCTCTCCCTCCCTCTCTCCCTCTCTCTTTCCTTTCTATTCAGATTTCCCTCTCCATTTGTCTGTCTGCTGTCTATCTATTGTTCTGTCTGACTATCTCACATCTCACATACCACTATCACTGATGTACAAAACAACTCTTCAGAAGTTTGTTCTTGATTCTTTTGAACAACGTGTTGGTTTATTGGTGCTGCCGTAACAAAGACTGGGTGAGTGAAGTAAAATAGTTACATTCTCACAATTCTGAAAGGTGGAAGCCCAAGACCAAGGCATTTCATTACCTCAGTTGTGTTCCTTCGAGCCCTCTTTCTTTGGCTTACAGGTGGCTGTCCCCTCTCCATCTCATCACACAGCTCTCCCTCTGATCTGAGCAGTGCTGTCTGTTCCTTTGGTCTTTCTTCTCCCCACTGTTTCCTTTCTGTGCTTCTTGGTGCTGGGGACTGAAGAGCTTTGCTCCACCACTACCTTCTACCATAATATTTCTGCTAGAGAGCTTGCTGACCCTGGGCTGTGTCCCCTGAAAACTTGAAACAAATTAAACCTTTCTGCCTTTGAATTGTAGTTGTCAGGTGGTGTGTCTCACTCAGTGATGGAAAGTCTGAGTGATGCAGCAACGAAATGCGGCCATCGCTATGACTGCCCCGATTACGTGGCTCAGAAGCCTGGGCACTTGCTTGTGGGAGGTGCTGGAAAGAACTGGAGGGGATGGGGCAGGAGAAGACCTAGAGTATGGTAAGGAGAGCTGGATGGACCATGCTGGCAGGAGTTCTGAAAGCCAGGATGCTGGGAGAAAAGGAGACCAAAAGTCTAAGGACACAACTTCTCAGCACTGGTTTCTCTTAAGGTCTCTACTGTACCCTCAAAAGACGCTTCCTCTGTCCCCCTGAAGGGAGATTTCTCTGGTGTGTCTCTTATGATAAGGACACAAGTTTGTGAGATTCGAGTCCTACCGTTATGGCCACTTACTAGATTTGCATGATCTTTGTCTCCCAACGTAATCACATAAAATGTTTAAACTTCAAAATGCAAAATCTTTAGTGCCTGCTTAGACAGACACAGGGGCCACGAGTTCAATCCCCGGGCCTGCTGTGCCAGCCCTGCCCCCTGGGTGACCTGAGATGGCTACTGACACTGGGCGTGGTAGCCCGTGCCTGTAATCCCAGCACTTGGGAGGCTGTAAACAGGCGAATCACTACAAGTCGACCTACTCGGTGAGACCCTGTACACCCTGTCCTAAATACAAAGAAAAAAGTAAAATGTTTAAAGGGAAAGAAAAATTGAGTTCGCATAGATTGAAAAACAAGGAAGACGAGAAGTATGTCCCTAGAGATTGTCATTATACCTTACTGAAATGACTGCTTCTGGTGTTTTAGACTAAGCTGGCAAGCAAGACCTCACCATAATAGGTTTCAGACTGTGACATATAAATTAATAGGATTTATCTGGCATCCAAAATTATAAATTCTGAGATTTTATATTTGAAAACACTAGCTTCACAGAATCAATGATTTTTTAATAGTGATACATGAAGTTTCTCTACTTTCCTGAAACACTCAAGCAATAGAGGAAGTTTTCATATGAAAACAGCTTCATTTCTGAGTTCAGAGGCTTTGATTGGGATTTCAGCAATAATTTCCTTTCCTTTAATTTGAGTGAGTATTCAAGAAGTATTTACAAAACATCTTGAGAGTACAAAGAACTAAGAGTTTACTGGTGTTAGTGTAAAAAAAGGTCAATGCTTGAATGATAGAAAAATGATTTTGTTTTTAAAATAAATATTCTAGGCATTTCAGAATCTCTTATATTCAAAATGACCAAGGCAAAAGGTCAGTTGGAGACAACTAGAAAGTCTGCTTTGTAGACAAGTACTGATGCTGTGTCTGAGTGAAATTTTAAAATTCTCATTTTAAAATGTATTATTATTATTATTATTATTATTATTATTACATCCTAGAAAAAATTACATCAGATATCTGTGCTACCTCAAGGCATACCGCATACATCAGAATGCTTTTGCCTGGCAAGTATAAGGTCCTGAGTTCACTTCCTGGTACCACCAGAGAAAAACAAGCCACAGAATTCTTTAAACAAACATTATATAAAAACCGTCATTTTATTATCTATAACTATCAGTTAATTATAGTACTTACCAATTCTTTCCCAATGCTGAATTTACTATTTTTCATTTATGTATTTTCTCTTTTACTTACGTACGGTAGGTTTTTTTTCTTACTTTTTCTATTCTTTTCAATTTATGAAGCCATAAGAAAGATAAGTCATTTTAGACAATTACTTGAAAACCATGTGTGCTTCAAGACGGGTGGTTCACTGTTTGGAAATGCAATGAATTTCAAGTTCAGTGTTTGGAGAGCAAGCTCATTTCCTTTATTTCATGGACAGAATAAGTGAAGCTTCATCACAAATGGCTAACTTGGAAGCGAGTCACTATGTGGCAAGCGTTACAGCTTTGTAGTCCAGCTCAGTGCATGATACTCTTGTTACTTAGTGAGTCAAGGCCTAAAAAGAGAGCCAAGTGCACCACTTTGCTATACATATGATTTTTTTTTTTTTTTTGTCTTTTTGAGACAGGGTCTCACTATGCAGTTCAGGCTGGCTTTAAGCTCACTTTGTAGCTCAGGCTGGTCTCGAACTCACAACGATCCTCCTGCCTCAGCCTCCCGAGTGCTGGGATTACAGGCATGCGCCACCACGCCCGGCTTACATATGATTTTTGAAAAGCAATTTTTTAACCAAATTATGCTCACCTTCTCTTAATCATTGAAAGGGAAACAGCAATACCTGTCTTATCATGCAAAGACTGTTTTAAGAACAAAATGGTTGTAAACATGCCTGATAGAGAAAATATCAAATAGATTTTAATGAAGACTATGTATAAAATTGTGGTATGCATCTTACAAATGCATGGAATCATAGTGATAACTGTGAGTTAAGATCATATTTTCTGTAGAAAGACTTTTGATGTACATGTGGGTCCAAACAGAAATAATATCTTCTCATTCATTAAATGTTTAATACTTGAAAGCATGACAATCAAATAAACATTATAACAATTAATGAAGCAAAGCTTATTAATTCAGCCTCCAGATTAAATTATATATGCTATTAGATAGAAATGACATAGAAATAACTAGAGCTATTTATTCTTTCTGCTTACTCTTATACATACTAGGTAACAGAGCCAAACATTTATCAGAATTAAAAAAAAAACTAATAAATGAGCATTTCAGAAAATGGAAGCTAGAATTCCTATTTTTCCACAGTTTCATACAATTCTTCTGCCTTTAAACTAGTCATCTAACCTCTATGTTATGTGATATTCTTCTCAAAAATGGAGAAAAGTATAACATATTTAAAAGGGGCCTATAATCTCATAATCTCTTCAAGAATGAAAATTATTTATATTAGTATTTAAAAAAATACCCAAAACGTTAAGGGCCGGTGAGGTAGCTCAACAGACTAAACTTCTATTAGGCAAACAGGGGATGGGGCTGAATTCCTGGCAATGCTTGCCTGGCTGGTCCCATGCATAAGCTCACAGAGCCTGCAACCAAGTCCAGGCATGTGCATGCCTGTAATCCCAGTGCTGGGGAGGCTGAAAATAGGAGGATCACTATGAGTCTGAGCTATGTACTGAGACCTTGCACAGAAGAAAGAAAGAAAGAAAGAAAGAAAGAAAGAAAGAAAGAAAGAAAGAAAGAAAGAAAGAAAGAAAGAAAGAAAGAAAGAAATAGAGAGATAAAAAGACCTGCCAAATAGCTTAGCAGATTAAAGTGCCTGCTTAGGAAGATGCAGGGGTGGAATTTAATTCCCTGGCCTGCTGTGCTGGCCCTGCCCCCAGGGTGCACTGAGACAGCGAGTGAGTCTGAGAATGGTGTGCATGCCTATGACCTCAGCGCTTGGGAGGCTGTGAACAGGAGGATCACTGTGAGTCCGATCTACGCAGTGAGATCCTCTACACCTTGTACGCTGTGTCCTAAATAAGAAAAAAAGAAAGAAAGTAGAAAGAGAAAGAAAGAAAAAGAGAGAAAGAAAAAAAGAAAGAAAGAAAAAAGAAAGAATTCTTTATGTCAAGATACAGTTTCTTATAAATATAGTTCCTTATTTACTGTGTTAGAGGGAATGTCTTCCATGAAAATACATTATTGGTTTAAATGTTCATAAAATCTGTTCCCATACTGCCTATGGTAAATCAGCCATAAGGAAATATGATATTATTAACTTGAAGAAAATTAAAATAAACAAAATATGCATTTTAAAATGTAAATCTGTTCATTTAGTTGTGTCTTCTGCACTCAGCACCTGTGCAACTTGCAGAATATCTCAAATCTGAGTTTATAAAGGAAGAGAAGATCTATCCTGGTGACATCAAATTTTGATAAAGTACAAGATTAAATTTCCCCCGGTGAGAAAGAAACTATTTTGAAGATAATGAATATAATTATAGTTCTTATCGGACATGAACTACTTTGTTTATAATAAACTGCATTTGAAGCAATAAAAATTACATTGGTTACCAGTGTCCATTCTTGCATATCTTGGGCCATTGTTTCTGGAGAGAGAGGGGGGCATTAACGAACTGGAAAGTTTCCACTGGAATTGGCAAAGTTTCTAAAACTGGAATTCGAACATATTCTGTCAAATGCGATCTCATGAGAATCGGTCATCATATATTCTAAATCCTCTGCAGAAAAAGCCTTAACAAACTTACAAATTTTAGGTTCAGTTTGCTTTTCTTTGGAATTATCAAAACTTTAAAGCTGAGGAGAAGCTTGTAGGATCAATATTCTAATATTCACATTACAAAGAAAATAAGTTGTGAGGAAAAGCAATAGATTTTGCTGTCTTTAGCTGCATGCATATTTTAATCTCTAAAATTCAGATGTTCAAAAATTAGACAAGCTCCTACAGTCCCTCACTCAGTTCCTCATTTTATGGGTCTTGGTCTTATCGCCTGTGAAACAAGGAATTTCATTTTGCTATCATTGAGAAAAGGAAATGAGTTAATAAATCTAAGGAGACTTACCACGTACCAAATTTTCAAAGAAGGCTGAAACTCCCTCATCCATATTGTCAGGAAACTGTGTCTAGGATGGTGCTTCTGCTCCCGTGGATACCCAGATCCACGGATGCTCCTTGGACATAGCAATGTAACATTTCAATGAAGCCTCGGCACATCTCCCTGTGTGCTTGCGACTGTCTTTAGTTACATACACAGTAATGCCCATACAGTGTAAGCACTGTAAAAATAGTTACGTGTTTTTTGAAAAATAACCACAATAAAAAACTGTACATTTTCCCTGTAGCTAAAATTAATTTTCCAACTCATGATTGGTCAAATTCTTGGATGAATAAACTGTGGACACGAGAGTTAATTGTACCTTTTTTTTTAGGAAAAAGAATTTTCATTATTTCCTGCTATTCTCAGATAATTGTAAGAGCTTCTTTACCAAAACTCAGGTTCTATTTTATTCACACATTCGTGTGTGTGTGTGTATGTGTGTGTGTGTGTGTGTGTGTGTGTGTATGCATTCACTCAGGATGATGTGGGTATTTTTTGACCCCTTTGATTACTATATAAATCTAAAAATTTATCTGGAACTACATTTTGGCCAAAATTCTAATTAAAACTCTGGGCTATGTTTAAAAATTTCTTACTAAGATTACTTAAAGAAACACTCAATATATGAAGAACAAGCAATCTTTTTTTCTGTACAGTCTTTATCTAGATCTAACTTTTAAATTCAATTTCAAATTCTTAGAAGACATTCTTTATGTATAAGTTAATGTAACTGCACACAAAAAAAGTGCCTAAATGAGTTCATGTAATTCCATAAACACACAGATTGAGTTCTGACACTTTTAGTTAGATATTTTTGTTTCTAGAAATCTTTCTATTGTGAAAAACAACTAAAATTATGACACATAACGTGCTTCAAAAGTTGAGAATATTTTAGAGATTCACAGCCCTCAGTCTTAGCAACCTGCTTTATTAAGCAGTATCAATAGCTTTTTTATTAAGTACACAAGTTTGGAATTTCCTGCTAGAATTATTTTATTGAAAATAACACTTAAATTCACTGAAGTAATCCTGAATACTTTAAAATTTGGTGAGATGAGATCAATTTCTTAGCCATCTCTATCATAATAGAATGCCATGAGAAATTCACAATAGACAAGCACAGTGAAACAAAGTCACAACCGTCTCAAGCATAGACTTATAGTCACCCAACAATAATGAAAGAAATATGTAGGCTTATGCATGCGTCCAGATCAGTCAATGGCAGGTCTACATTTTTTTGTACAAAAGAAATTCCTCTGTTATAAATGCCAAGTGGATACCATTTTATGTCCAGTATCAGCCTATATGTTTCTTAGTTCCTGGAATATCAGAATAAATGAACTCCTCTGAAGGAGTCTAGCTCCATCTTAAAACGATGGTCTTACTTGGAAAAATATAATTAATAAATGCAAATAATTATATTACACATGACATTAAAGTGGGTTCACACAGTAGTAGAGTGAACTTGTCAGCAATCCAGTATGATTGATGTTCTTGCAAAAGGGAAAAAGGGATACAAAGACCTTCACAGAGGAGAGAACCCTGTGAAGAATGGAATTTACTTCCAAAAACCAAGAAACTACCATGGACCCAAGACCCTGCACATACCTAAGCTTACCTAACAAGACAGTTTAGTTGCGGAGCTATCTCACTGGTCCCAAAACACCATTCTGCAAATTATTCAATTAATCCAAAGGAAAGAAATCTAAAAGGGAAGAAGGAGCAATTTGCAAGATTGTAGACTCAATTTCAAACATTTCAGTACATATCCTAAGTGTAAAATGAGTGATGTTCCATTAAAAAAATCCAAATATGTTGTCTAATAAACAAATTATTATTATTATTATTATTATTATTATTATTATTATTATTATTATTATTATTTTGGCAGAACTGAGGATAGAACTCATGCCCTTAGGCTTGCCAGGCAAGTGCTTACGCTACTGAGTCATTTCCCCAGCCTCTAAATAAAACTTTAAATGTAAATGTACAAATAATGATAGAGATTATATTAATAGTGAAAGTGTTGTATTCCACCTGGTGACTTATTGACAGGAAAGCTCATATGGTGAACTTTCTTTCACACATATCAGCGCCAAATTGCCGGTAGCCTTTGTTAAAGCATTTAGGGAGTATAGCCCATAATTTTGCAGAGAAGAAATGACAAGCAAGAAAAAACAGCAGGCAAAGGCCTGAGAAAAACAAAGGAGAAGGAATATTCTCAGGGAAATCAGAGTTTTAAAAAGTTACCATATTTACTGAGAAATATGCGCTGCAATATACATGCTAGATACATGCTAAGAAAACTCTTAGAAGACACTCATTGCTTGTAGCTGAACTTAGAACCTCACATATGGAGGAGTGAAGGTGAAGGCAAATTTAGAGCCAGCCTAGTATGTGCAGTAGTAAGAGCTTTGAGGAACACATGCGATCTGTGAAGAGTGGGAGAGTACTCTTTTCTTGTTACCTCCAGGAAGTTAAAGATGTTACTCTCAGGTTATGGACTGAGTGTGAAATAAATAAACAGAAAATACAGTGAACTGTTACCGCTGAAAGGACAGAAATGCGGAAAAACTGAAATCTTTTACTCTTAAACCAGGTACAAGACAAGGATGTCCTCTATCACCTGTCCTATTCAGTATTGACTTGGAACAATTAGCAACAGCCATTAGAAAAGAGGGAGAAATAAAGGGAATAAGAATAGGTAAAGAAGAAGTTAAATTATCACTATTTGCAGATGACATGATACTTTACTTGGAAGACCCCAAAAATTCCACCAAGAAACTACTAGAACTGATATGGAAATTCAGTAGCATAGCAGGATACAAAATCAGCACTCAAAAGTCAATAGCATTCCTCTACATAGATAACAAGCACACTGAAAGGGAAACAATAGAAACAATATCTTTTATAATAGCACCACAGAAAATGAAATACCTTGGAATTCACTTAACCAAGAAAGTCAAAGATCTTTTCATGGAAAATTACAACACCCTAACAAAAGAGATTATAGAGGATTTCAGAAAATGGAAAGATATTCCATGCTCCTGGATAGGAAGAATAACATCGTGAAGATGGCCATACTCCCAAAATTGCTGTACGGATTTAATGTAATCCCTATGAAACTGCCATCAATATACCTCCCAGACCTAGAGAAATCGTTCCTAAACTTTATGGAACCACGAAAGACTTAGAATAGGAAAGGCAATCTTGGACAATAAAGGCAAGGCAGGAGGCATCACAATTCATGACTTGAAATTATACTACAAAGCCACTGTGATAAAATCAGCATAGTATTGGCAACAAAATAGGCCTGAGGATCAATGGAATAGATTAGAAGGTGCAGAA
The DNA here is from genome assembly GCA_004027165.1 of Ctenomys sociabilis. Classification (NCBI taxonomy): domain Eukaryota; kingdom Metazoa; phylum Chordata; class Mammalia; order Rodentia; family Ctenomyidae; genus Ctenomys; species Ctenomys sociabilis. Next base: position 24,114 of record PVKA01010660.1, read on the forward strand.
GCATCTTCAAAGACACTAAGCCATCTGATCTTTGACAAAGGGGCCTAACATACTCACTGAAAGAAAGATAGCCTCTTTAACACATGAATAACTTGGCTTTCTACATGCCAAAAACTAAAACTTGACCCAGCTCTATCACCATGCACTAAGTGAAAGTCAAAATGGATTAAAGATCTAAAGATTAAAACAGAAGCATTCAATCTCCTGGAAGAGAAAGTAGCAGGAACTATTGAAGACATAGGGACATGTAAAGACTTCATGACCAAACATATATTCACACAGGAAGCTTTTGAAAGAATCAACAACTGGGATCAACTCTTCTTGAGGAGCTTCTGCACGACAAAAAAATTGTCAACAGAGTGAAAAAGACAACCCACAAATTTTGAAAAAATCTTAACTAATAAGCAATCAGACAAAGGTCTACTGTCTAGAATGTATAAAGAACTAAGGTATAACAGGGCCCTCAAATTTAAGGAGCCAATTCACAAATGGCATCTGAGATGAATACACACTTTTTAGAGGTTGAAATTAAAGAAGTGAATATATACATACATATATATATGTATATATATACATATATATATATATACATACATATATATATATATATATATATATATATATATATATATATATATATGCTCCACTTTGCTAGCCATTTGTGGCTAGCACATAAAAACAACACTGAGATACCATCTCACTCCAGAAAGAATGGCTATCATAAGGAAATCAACCAACAACAAATGTTGCAGAGGTTGTGGGGAAAAGGGAACACTTCTCCACTGCTGGTGGGAATGTAGACTGGTACAACTATTGTGGAGGTCAGTGTGGAGACTCCTCAAAAGAGTAGGACAGGAAATCCCATTCAAGCCAGCTATCCCCCTGCTGGGAATTTACCCAGAGGAACTGAAAACATTATATCATAGTGATGTATGTGTACCTATGTTTACAGCAGCATAATTTGTTGATAGCAAAATCTTGGAACCAACCAAGATGTCTGATCCATGAAGAATGGTTCAAAAAAGTTATAATATTTCTACTTAATGGAGTATTACTCTGCTATTTTAGAATGATAAGCTTGAAGCATTTCTATTGAAGTGTGTGCCCCTTGAACATATACTCATAAGTGAAATAAACCAGACACACATGTGTAAATATCGTATAGTCTCCCTAGTATAAGAAGCAAAAAGATGATATACAAATAGAAATGTAAAACAACAACTAAAAACAACTGAGTCAGATAAGGCAAAGTGAATGGCATATGGTACAGGATACTAATCAGCTTTTCTTCTGGATAGTTAACAACTTAAGTTCACAGATGAATATTGGAGAAATAGAAGAGCAGCAAGGCCAGCCAACATTTTGGCCCTAGCTTTTCAAGGTCAGCAGAGAGTCAGGACATAGGAGAACCTGTACTGCAACATCATGAAACTCAGTTGAGCCCCAACTTTTCTAAACAAGGAGACTATGGAGCCACAGAAGAAAGAGATCAAAGTTCTATAGTTTCCCTGGGAGAGTCACATGGAGAGAAAACTCTCTCCGGGTCTCATGGAGAGCAAACTGGTCAAGCATTGGCTGTGACTCATCCACATGGGTGAAGCAGACAAAGGATCTACAGAATAAGGTACAGGATTATAAGAAAAACCCTGAGGGGACTTTACTGAAATCATCAGAAACAAAAAACTACATGTTTTGGTATACAGGTCTTCCTCTATCTAGGTCTTAACAATCCAGTAGAAAAGTGTAAAAATGAGGTATACAATGCGGGGCCATATTAATAAGTTGAGCTGTAAATGGCTATGGTTGACAACTTCTTCAGAAAACTCACTATTGTTGTGGAATGCTGGACTGTGTTGGATTGTGTCATTGAGTTCAGACACCTAAATTGGTTGCATGACATTGGAGTGCCCATCTTTAACTGGTATAGACAAAGGCAGGGGTATAGAAAGGAAGAATCATGAACTGTGTGTATGGACAGTACACTTGGGATAGATACGCTATGTTTGTACATAATTCTATGAGAGGCAAGGTTTGCACTAATGGTGGTTGGAAAGGATATTATGTCAACTTCTTGTACTATAGACAACCACTAGGAAAATAACAAGGTAGAAAGTATTAATTATTGAATCTTTGAAATAATTCAGGTATAGAAAATAAGATACATAAACAGCTACACTCTCTTAATTTACTGATAAGAGACATCTACCATAATAATGTCTGTAAATATAATAGCATGTGTGCACCTTGTATGATACCAAAACACTATGAAAACAGTTTGCAATGTATTAATTTATTGAATCCATCCTGTTAAGGTGTCTTAAAAAACAAAAAATGAAAATAAAAAGAAATAAATCATTAAAGAAAAGCAAAGAGAAATCCAGCAGCCATCCAGATGTACAATAACTAAGATGGAACATTCATTACTGGGGTACATTACAGGATTTGAATAAGAAAACTAAGAATCAAGAAACTTGAAAATGGAAAAAAATTGCAATGATAATCTGAGAAATAGGAAAAGTTCAAAAAGATGTGAACAAGGCCTAAAGAATGTGTGCAATAGGATCAACTAAAGCAGTATCTACAGGAGTCAAGAGTGAGTGAAAGTGAGAGATAGAGAGAGAGAGAGAGAGAGAGAGAGAGAGAGAGAGAGAGAGAGAAATTAACTCAAATTAAAAATGGAGGTTAAAAGCTGGAGTGTAGCTCAGGCTAAAGAGCTCATCAGACTAAAGCACCTGTGAGCAGTTTCAGGGGACAAAGTTTTGATCCCTGGGCCTGCTGTGCTGGCTCCACCCCCAGGGCAGGCTGAGACAGCAATTCAGATTTGGTGTGGTGACACGTGCCTGTAATCCCAGCTCTTGGGAGGCGATTAACAGGAGGATCACTGAATCAGATCCAGTAGTGAGACCTGAGCATCCTGTAGACCCTTCCCTAAAATACAATAAATAAACAAACAGACAAATAAATGCATGATGAAGTGTAACTCAGTGGCCTAAAATGAGGGAAGCCCAAGGTTCAATCCCCAGTACTGTAAAAACTAAAACTCAGATTAGATGAACTACATCCATGTAAAGTTTCAAGAAGCTAATTATGAATTTTGTAAATACAAAGAAATTAGTGAAACACTAATCAAACTAGTAAAAGATACAGAATAACTCCGCATGCACTCCTCATCCACCATAAAATCAACTTCCAATTTCTCCTCAGAAGTCATGGAGTTGCAGAAAGTAGGAAAAGTAAAATTTCAAGTGCTAGAGAAAAAGTGATATTAAAGAATTCAGTATTTGACAAAAATAATAAAGTGGCATTAGGACATTCATAAATACACACACGTCATATGTGACTGGCAACAGGATATCATGGTACAGCACATATGGAAAGTAATTCAGAAATTCCTCCAAGAATTCATCTCAACATTACCATACAAAGCCACTCACTACACTTCTATGTATATTTTCAGACATGTCCAAAATATACTGAAAGGAAGAAAAAAAACTTGAGCCTCTACACTAATGGTAGCCCTGTATAACAGAAAGCTGAGAAATAGTACCTTAGAGAAGGAAAAGGGGAGGAGTAGGTTGAGGCAGAGGAGAAGAAGAGGAAGTGAAAAACAGAATTAAAATATGTTCTAGGGGTTGAGGATGTACCTCAGCTACAGAAGCAACTTCTCAGAAAGTGCAAGGTGCTGAGTTCAACTCTGGGTACAAAAAATAAATAAATAAAAGATGTGTTCTGTATACATAGACATTCATGTCTCACATGTATGTTACCATTACATAATCAAAACACATACTAATAAAAATAAAAAAGAATAAATAAATTTTAGTAAAAAATAACATCCCAGTTCATAATAGTTCAAGCATAAAAAGAAATGGCCTCTGATGGTTGAATGAAAAACAAAAGATGGCCTGTGTCTACAATGGGATATTATTCTGCCTTGAATTTAATGTAATACTGAATGGCTGCTAGAGTGTGAAAGAATTCAAAAATATGCTGAGCAAAATAAGCCACACATGAAATGTCCTATTTGTGACATACTATACAGTTATCTGTGAAACAGAGGTAATAGATGAGTCCAAAGAAAACAGAAATTGCTCATGGTTTTGATGAGTTAAAGGAAGGTGAAGTAAGGCATAACTTACTTAGTAGTTACAGATTTCTTTTGCTGTGATGGAGACGAGCTGGAAAGTGTTGCATTACATTATCAATTTACTGAACGACACTGAATTCTTCACTTTATAATGCTCAATTTTAGATTATATGACAACAATAAAAGATATCAGGAAGTAGTCAGACAGTGTCCAAATGGGACAGAAAACAAGGAGGGAGAGAGGGAAGAAAGGGGAAGGAAAAAGAAAAGAGACTAGAGGCCAAAATTGGAAGCAAAGCTTTTATAAATAGAGAAGAGGGGCTGAAGGGAGAGGAGGAGAATAGAAAATAAAGTTGTATTATGTGCAGGTACAAATTTCCTGTGATGAATATAATCATTATGCATCAAAATGTGCTCATAAAATTAATTTTAAAAATTGGAAAATCTTGAATGTAGTGCTCAGCATGAAATTTATAACGGCAACTAGGGGCTAGGAAATAGCTCAGTAGGACAAGTACCTGTCTGGTAAGCTCAAGGACGTGGGTACCCCATGCCATACTGGCCCCCAAACAAGGTATAAAGACACATGCTTATAATCATATCCCTGGGGAGGTTAAAACAGGAGGATTACTATGAGTTTAAGCTGTGTAATGAGTCCCTGTACCAGATAGATAGATAGATGATAGATAGATAGATAGATAGATAGATAGATAGATAGATAGATAGATAGCCTCCTGTGTATTGAAAAGATAAAATATTTGTAGTAAGCAACCTAAGATTTAAACCTGAGAAACTAAAGAAGATCCAGTTAACTTAAAATAAGTAGCAAAAAGTGATAAATGGAAGAAGTAACTAAAATTAAAATGGAACAATTAAAAATCATGAAAGTAATAATAAAAAGTAAATCAAATAATTTAGAGTTTGCTTGTCTAAATCAAACTGGTGAATGTATTAACTGGACTAATCAAAAAGAGAAGTGTAAGGGCCCAGCCAAATAGCTCAATGGATTAAAGTGCCTGCCTAGGCAGCTGCAGTGGCTGGGGTTCAATCTCTAGCTTGCCATGCTGGCCCGCCCCTGGGGCAGTCTGGATGGTGACTGAGACTGAGAGTGGTGGCACAGGCCTGTAATCCCAGAGCTTTGGAGGCCGAACACAGGCGGATCACTTCAAGTCTGGTCTACATAGAGAGACCCTGTAGACCCTGTTCGAAATCCCCCAAATAGAGGAATGTGAACATAAACTGTCAATACCAGCAATAAAAGCATCAAAATTCCTACAGATCCTGTATGTTAAGGCGGTACAATCTTTGGATCTGTGTGAAATGTCCTACCAGTGAAGTTGTCAGTACAGTTTTGTGGGCCTGCTCCTGTCATAGTTGCAGAGGTGAGTCCAGCAGTAGGGGCTGCATATGGCTCTTCACTGAGACAATCTTCACTGATCCCTATTTATATAAAATAAAAATAAAATGTAAGATGAGTTAAATATGCTAGACTAATAGATTCAACAATTTAGATTTTACTGGACAATTCTTTGAAAAAAGTCAAAGAAAACTAATTTATTAAAAGTGACTTCTTATTTTGATTAAATAAATGCATAATGGAGCATCATTTCAGCAAGGTATACCTTCCATGGACAATTGTATCATACACTTAAAGCTGACACAGTTAAAGCTATACTTAAACTCTTGTAGCAAATAGGAAAAGGTGGGCTGGGGAGATGGCGCAGTGGAATAAGCACTTGCCTGGCAAGCACAAGAGCTTGAATTGAATCTCCAGTTTCAAAAACAACAAAAAAGCTACCTTAAAGCAAATAGGAAAAGGGAGAAAATATACTATCTTAACGAATCCAGCCTTAGCATGATAAAACCAAACAACTCCTCTCTCAAAAAAAAAAAAAAAAAAAAGAAAAAAAAAAGACACATAGCATCCCAAAACATAGCAAGCCAACATTTTAATCCATCTTTTTAAATGAAAACTACACTAGCTAAGTAGAGAAAAAAGAAGTCTGAATATCTTGAATTCATTAGCCCTGGCAATGTATGAAAACAGGAGTATTGTGGTTCGTGTGTGTTCCCAAACCTTCATGAGTTGGAAGTTTAGTTGCCATGTAGCATTTATGAGAGTTGGAGCCACCAGGATTTTTAGGGTTACGGAGCCCCTGTCTTGGAGAATTCAGTAGTGTGCGTATTTCGCAGAGCCTTGTCTAAGACAAGACACTTTGTTTCAGGCTCTCACCTTCTGTCATAAGAAGATGCACCAACAGCTCCCTCCTCAGATAACAGCCCTGGGAGCATGGGCTTCCCAGTCTTCAGAACCCTGAGCCAATGGATTTCTTTGGATTACAAATTACCAGATTATGCAATTGTTATACTTGAATAAATAGACTGAAATTAGTTGTATACTATGGAGACGCGATTTAGCTTGAAATGGAAAGTTTGGCTTTTTCAAAATTAAATATAATTCATCATATTAAATAAATAAGATGAATAACATGATTATGTCAGTATATGCAGAAAAGCATTTAAAAATTTCAACTGATTTTAAAATCTCAGCAAATTATGAAGCAAGGAAAACTGACCACTGAGATATGAAATATACATATAATGTATGAAATATGTATACTATCAGCATTTATAACAACATTCTTAGTATTTTTTCCCAACAAAATCAAGAAATATTCAAAAATGTCCCATCTCATTATTTCCTTGAAACTTTGTGTGTAGCTGGTGTGCAGGTAACTGGCTGGAATCCAACGCTCGAAAGGCTCAAGCAAGAGGATTGATTTGAACTCAAGGCAGGCCTGGAAACATGATGAAGTTAAGGCCAATGTTATGGTTTGGGTCTAGTTGTTCCCCCAAAGCCTCATGCAGTCATAGGATTAACTTATGATCCACTGGGATGATGGGTGTGAGTGCGGTGGGATTAAGGTGGTGAGCACTACACCCAGCTTGGGGCCAATAGCCTGAATGGGACTTAAGGGAGACAGAGTTGTTCTCCGTTGCCATTCCTCCTCTTTTGCTCTGTGCTCTTTGCCACAGCCATGAAAGCTGTGCCGCTCTGCTTTGGAGCCAGCTGAGTATGGACTGAAACCTCCAGTAACTGTGAGCTAAATAAACCTTTCCTTCCTTCATTTCAGGTGTCAGGCATTTGTCCCAGCAACAAGAAAAGAGCAACTTAGTCACCCCTAAGAACTTGTCTGAAAACAAAATCTGTGTTTGTGTGGGAGATGTCAGAATTAATAACTAAGTTGGAATCGAAAGATAACCAACATCAAAACATAAAACATTTCTAAACATGAATAAAATAAATTGAAATAGAAAACTAATAGTACTTATAGTAGCAGGTTTTTTTTTTAAATAAAGAGAGATTGAAGTATGTATTTAATAAACTACTTGAAAGACATGGATCTTGCCAACTATTACACAGCCTGGAAAAATATAGTCTCCATCAGGTAGAAGATCAATGTTCTTAACATATCTGCTCTACACATGTTTATTTATAGTCAGTGACATTATAATCAATATCCTAATTAGTTGTAGCAAATTCTGTGGTATGTACCAAATTCCAGGCATTTTTCCTAGAAAGTCATGAGATAATTCTAACTTTTGTATGGAAAATGGGATGATGCTCAAGTTCATATAGAAAATTAAAATAGTTTTATAAAAGAATATATCTTAAGGGCCAGGGAGATGGCTCAATGGAATAACTGTTTCCCTGGCAAGTGCAAGGGCCTGAGTTCAATCCTTGGTTCCGCCAAAAAAAAAAAAAAAAACAATAATAATAATCTTCAACTCAAGAATGTTGTTCTTAAGGAATGTTTTTCTTTTTGCATAACTGTGGATTGTACTCAGGCCCTTGTGCTTGCCAGGGAAGAATTTACTCTACTGAGCCATCTCCCTGGCCCTGAAGATTAATTACAAAGATAAAATGTAGTGAGATTGTAATACATACATTCAAACATGAGGAACAATGCCAGAGATTAAAGAACTGAACCATAGACTCCTGTAGATTTTCTCAATTTTAGTTTTGTCAAAGGGGTGAAGAACTAATTGAACTTGAACAACTGACTACTTATACAGAGAAAAATAAACTTCAGCTACCGCCCCTTCTCTCTGAACTTTTCTCCATCTGTCTCTGTCTCTTTGTCTTTCTGTCTGTCTCTCTGTCTCTCTCTGTCTGTCTCTGCCTTTCTGTCTTTCTCTCTCTCTCTGTCTCTTTCTCCCCAAATCCTCCTTTCTTCTCTTAAATAAAGTGAATCTGTCTTAGTTAAGTGAGGCTAATTTTTTTTTGAAGAACACAAAAACATATAAAATTAAGAAAATGATATTTAATCTTCCAATTGATAAAATAAAATGAAAAACTTCTTTTCAAATTTTTCCATTAGCAAAATGAAGAAGCAAGTCCCAAATCAGTAGAAACATTTATGTAATTAAATATACATGTAGCTCTAAATACAGATATCTTCCAATTATTTTTCTCAAAATATATTAAAAACTCCAACACTATAAAACTGAAACATACTGTATCTTATGCTTAAATTTCCAAAAAATCATTTTATGAAAAATACATATTTAAGTGACCAGTGATCAAATGAGATGTTCACTATCATCAATTGCCAATGGCATGTGAAGTTATATCGCATGGGTTGTAGTATACAGGCCTTTCCCTGTTAACTTGGGCCACTAGAATTTTATAGACCAGAAATAAAAGCATGAACATGGATGTGGGTAACTAAAATTATTGTGAATCCTGGTAAAAATGTCAAATTGCACAGCCACGATGTAAACCATATTGGTAGCTTCTCCTAAAGTTATATCTATTATTTATCATGTGATGTAACCATTATAATTCTGAATATCTTCTCAAGACAATGACAATGTCTGTCCACACATAGGCTGACTTGTAGAAGTTCATACAGGCTACGTTCAGTAATGCCAGAAGTTGAATGGCACACATGTATCTATCCATAGTATGCCTGAACATTAAATGGATGTCAGAAAAATGAAATAGCAATCGAACAGTACACACAATAACAAATAAATTTATGTTGGGTAAGAGAGGTGCACAGAACTATATGAATCCACTTGCATGAACTCTAGAGAAAGCTGAGTCAGTTTTGTAGTGGCAGGGAGCAGATCTAGAGGTGTGCTGGGCTGGTAGGTGGGGATTGCTTGTGCACAAGAGTGAAGGAAGGCTGGGCATGGTGGTGCATGCCTGTAATCCCAGCACTTGGGAGGCTGAGGCAGGAGGATTGTTGTGAGTTCGAGACCAGCCTGAGCTACAAAGTGAGCTTAAGGCCAGCCTGAACTGCATAGTGAGACCCTGTCTCAAAAAGACCAAAAAAAAAAAAAAAAAAAAAAGAGTGAAGGAAATCTAGGAAGCAAAGATGTTCCAGGGCTGTGAAACAGTTCAGTGGACTGAGAGCCTACTTAGGCAAGCACAGGAACTGGGGTTCAATAACTGGCACCACATGCCACACCAGTACCATCCCTAAGACCTCTGAGTTGGCCACCACGTTCAAGCGTAGTGGCACATGCCCATAATCCCAGCACTAGATTGACTAGCATTCTAGCAACTATCTCTCTTTCTTTTAATGAATCATCTTGATCTTACTTTCTTAAAATTACAGATCGCTTCATCCACTGTTGTCTTATTACGAACAGCTGAAATGTCTGTTGCCAAATGCAGCTATAGACTTTTCAGGTGGGAGTTTCAGAAAAATGATCTGGGAAAAAATAATACAAAAGAAAAAAGTTTTGAGAGTCTGATTTGATTTCTTGTTTTTCATTCCTGTATTTCTGACAGATTATTTAGTGCATCTTTATTGACTGTCAAAAATGAAACACTTGGGCTGGTGAGATAGTTCAGCAGATTAACTGTGTGCTTAGGCAAATTTAGGCAAGCTCAAAGACTGTGGTTCCATCCCCAACACCACATACCACGCCAAAGCCCACCCTCAGGGCTGGCTGAGCTGGCCACAGACTCTGGGCATAGTGGTGTATGCCTGTAATCCCAGTGTTGGTGAGGGTGAAAACAGGAGGATCATTGTGAGTCTGAGTTGCACAATGAAACCCTGGAACAACCAAATACATTAAAAAAAAACAAAAACAAAAACACTTGAAGCATGTGTTGAAGCATGTATAAAGCATGTTCATACACTCTGTCAAAAGCAGGATTTTATTTACTATTTCAACTTCCTAAGGAAAAAAAATCAGGGAATTCATTTGAATTCATTGGCCTCCAGTCTAACCGTGCAAAAGTGCCAGTCACAAATAGGAAGAGCCAGTTTTATTTTTTGTTACACACACAAAATAGAGGCACATTGTCATTGTTGAGAAATATTTTTGTTTTCTTTTTTTTAAATAGGATGTTTGTATTATATTCTGGGCTCTACAAAATGTTGTTTGAGAGAACAGACCATTTAATGAGGAGCAAAAGCAGTCCCACAGGTGTACATCCTGTTCATCAGCTGTGATGTTTAAATAAGAAATGGTGACGTTGCTTGGAAAAACTGTTTAATTCATTTGTGAAGGTACAATGAAAGGTCAGAGGAGGAATTAGATAATTACCAAAATTTATTTTCCTTCTTTATTGTTTTTTGGAGGATGTCAACCCCATCTATTCATTTTCCAAATAGATATATTTAGAAGGGATATCATGGGGCCTGAAAAACCGAAGGTCAAATTCTGGGACAATGCCTCAAGAAAGGACACACAACCAAGGTTTCAATAATTGAACAAAGTTATCCTCTAACACAAGTTACAACATGATTTAGCCTTCAGCATGTTTTATATAAAATGTCAGTTAGTAGTCACCTTCTGTTTGTTCCAATTCCATATTTACAGAAAAGAATTTTATTCACATGTCAGGAATGTTGCTAAGTGTGTTACCTCAGATGCATTAAGGAGTTACTAAATCGAATACTCCTGTTGTACATTGGTGCCCTGGCAGAATAGTTAAGCTTTGGTCACATGTAAATTGATCTATATGAATGAGTTTACCTAGCTTTTCAGAAATTTTTCACCTTAAAAACAAAACTGATAAAATGTGTCATCATAAGCAGAGCTGTGACTGTCTCTTTGTTTCTGTCTCTCTACTTTCCCATTGTATATTCAATCCTCTTTAAGAAATGAATGATTTATGAACTAAGGAAACACGTGGCTCAGCTTTGGAACTGACGTGTATGTGACAATGAGCTCTGGTTGTGGTTTGGCTTATTCCAGCTACATAGTCTTTTATGAGCATCACTAAAGGTATAATTGTATTTCTAAGACACCTAGAAATTCTCCAGTCAGATTTATATTAAGTTGTATCTATGCCTCTAAACTATGTATTATTTCTCTCAGTTGGTCAGAAGAATATATGATTTAAAGACATTAAACTACTATGTTTCCCCTTGGTCAACTCACTAGGGACATAGGGACCCAAGTTTTAGTTGAAAATAGTCTATCAAAGAAATACGTTTCCCAGAATAACACCTTTTGTGCAGCACTTCAAAAGAACATAACCTTTTTTAATGACTAAGTTATATAGACTTCTTGGTAAGGAATTTATAGTGGAAATGCTGACAACACTTTACTTCCTGTATGCTGGTATGAACTCTCGCAACTATAATAATTAAGCAATTAGGCATGACACAGAGTGTGAGCTCCCCGAGATAATCACACCTCTGGGGCATTGAAAATCACAATACAAAGATAAGTGTTTTTAGTCTCCCAAGGGTGTGATTATCAGACGATAACCACACCCCCTAGAGAAGAGTTACGACTCACAAAAAAAACTCTATCATAAGGAGAAAAAGATTATGCTGCTGTCTATAAGTGAAGCTGGCCATGGAGACTATTATCTGTTTATCACAAATTAATTAAGAATTGCAAAATATATACCATAATGATATCCAGCATCGATCCCAGAGACTGGTTTGCTTTTTGATTCTAGTTGAAATATAGAAAGGAGAGAGTAATCCTAACATCAATTTGGTACAGAAAGAAATATTGATGGAATGAATTATAAAGTCTGTGTAGCCTAGTCTTTCCATTGGCTAATTTCAAGCAACTTAAGACAATGTCTCACTTAAGCAAATTGCTCATTAAAAAAGGTACTGAAATCTAGTGTGGACAAGTAAGTAAAAGTAGACTTTGAGCTACTACAATTTTTATACATTTAGTATGTTCATTAGTCTATTAGTCTGCTTTTAAAGCTGAATATATGAAAGCTAAATTTATAAGGTCTTATACAATAAATAAATTTATATGATGCTAGTAAAATAAAAGGGAGGTTGAAGAAAAGGAAAAAATAAGACTTGTGACAATTTTAGAATAATTATGTATTTTTACCTAAGAACATTTAGCATTATTTATTCAACTTCATTATAGCATCTAGTAAGAGTGACCAGAGGGAGGAATGCTTCTAGCAAAAGACACATGGATGATTGTATTGATGGGCTGGGGAGATAGCTCAGTAGAATAAGTGCCAGTCTGATAAGCGTAGAGTCCTGAGTTCAATCCCCAGGACCCCAAAAATAAAATCAAAGGATTTTATTGAATTAGAAACTAAAACTTTTCTGGTTATTTCAAGCTCCTCATCCCCCTGGATGAACAGACTAAAAAGTTGATGGAAATGCTAAATCCAGACTCAAGGGGAAATTGAATGACTACTGCACAATGGAAACATAAAAAGCGTATCTGGAATACAAAAATTTTCCCAGTTCACCTTCTATTCTTACCATACTCAGTGATTAAATCCATAGAAACCTACAACAATCCAGTCCAAGAAGAATTTACAAATAGCCTAAACCCTGCAGGAATTAAGGAGGGTTCACTCCCCTAGACAAAGAATCAAGATCATTGAGATGCTTTCTTAGGTCAAAGGGAATAGAGAATGAGAGAAGGAAAGAGATATTAAGTACTAGCCACAAATATGGAACCAGTTCCATGATGAAGGACTACGCTAAGAAGACAAGGCAATATTTACACATGAAATTCTGATTTATTTCACTTATGAGTATGGTTTCCAGTTGGACCCATTTACCTATAAAAGCCTCATGTTTATCTTTCTCTATAGCTGAATAACACTCCATTGTATAAAAATATTACATCATTATTATGCATTCCTTGGTTGATGGACATTTGGGTTGTTTCCAAGATTTAACTATTAACAATTGTGTTGCTGTAAACATGAAAGAGTAAACAAGATCCAAAAGGTTCAATAGATATAGTGAAAGGGAGAGAAACTGTTCAAAAGGAAAGATCAACTGCAATAGAGAAAAAGAGTAAAGAGGGAAGAGGCATACACAAATATATATATATGTGTGTGTGTGTGTGTGTGTGTGTGTGTGTGTGTGTGTAATTTGGTTGTTACAGGGCTCATTGTGCAGCTTGAACTCATAGTGATCCTCCTGCTTTCAGTCTCCCCAGCACTGTGATTACAGACATGTGTCACTATGCCATGACTCTGGCCCCCTCAGCCTGCTCTAGGGTGGGGCTATCACCCCATGTGGTGCTGGGGATAAAACCATGGTTCCTACACTTGCCTAAGCTTGCATAAGCAGGTGCTTTAGTTTGCTGAGCTATCTCACTGGCCCTAGTGTTTATAGTTTTTGATCAATTTTGCATGTCTATATCTGGCATTCTGAGCAACTACTTTGAATATAACAATGCACAATATGATAATCATTGCTAATTTTCTAACAGCTTTCTTTGAAATTGTGCATCAGTTTTATTATTTTTGTTTAAAATTAACAAAATCAAGAACTATAACTATCATGAGTGTGTCTTATCTATGTTGTCAAATATATATTTGTATATAATTGTACATATATTAAGCAAATGACATTACTTTCATTCCCTTCTTACTCCTTTATCATAAGATAAAACGGAATGATTTTATATCATGTTTAAGCGTTCCTAAAGTTATATCATAGCTTTTAAATTATAGCTATCAGGGTAGAAGCAAGTGTCACTCAAAATGCTTTCCTTCTTTCTCTGGGGAAGTGAATGATGTACGCGGGATTGTGGTATCATGTTAGATATAAGTAGAACCTTGCTATCATCTTTAATTGGAGATCTTGTGTGGTTTAGAGAATTGAGCATTGTCAACAAGTTGACAAAGGTGGAGTTACGATGGTGAATTTGGGTTGCCAGTTAGATAAAGGGATATCCAGAAAATTGTTAAGGTGTACTTCTTGGGTGTATATGAGAGCATTTCCAGAGAAGATTCACATGTGTGTCCATGGCCAGAGTGAGGAAGACCCATCCTGAATATGAGAAATATCATCTAAGAGGCTGGAAGACCCTGAAGAAGCAAACACATAGAAGAAAAGGGAGAGAGCTAAGTAGCTCACTTAGTCAGGCTACCTCTCCTTGAGCAGACAGGGCTTCTGCTGTTTTCACGGTGGACATCAGTTTCTAGTTTCTTCAATCTTTGAATATGAACTTAGACAGCAATATTTCAAGAAGGTTGTAGGTCTTTGACCACAAAATTGAGTCACCCATCTTCAGCCACTCTCTTACTCTGAGGCTTCTGCCATTATGAATTGTGGAGCCACCAGGGCGCCTGGCTCTTCAGCCTACAGAAGGCCATCATAGGGCTTTTCAGCCTCTGTGATTGTGTGAACCAATCTAATAAATCCCATCTTGCAGTTATACAGAGTCTATAGGCTGTTTGTCTGGAGATTTCTGGCTAGCAGAGAAGTTGATAGAAACAGACTTAATATTTTATGAAGATCATACCAATCCTACCAGCAGTCCCATGGCAAATGCTGAAAACACAAGTTCTTACTTCCAAGGCCTCATTAAAGCTAGAAATTGGTGTGAATTAGAACTATCCTTCCTTGCCTCACCTCCAACTAAATTATTGGCACAGCAATAATTTGAATATTCAAATAGAGCTTCACTACAATTTAGTGAAAGAAGCCCATAGCACCAAAATTTTGATTGTAGTAATAACCCAAGTTATTGATTCTGTATTGAGGTTAGGGTACCCAATACTTTTATTCTCATCATCTCTATAAGTTCTTTAGTATTTTCATTTTATATTTAAAGAACACATATTTCAGAGTGACTGAGAAAACTATTTTGTACACTCTTTATTTTCTGTTATTACTTTCATTTCCAAAATTTTACCTGTTAAAGCAATTCCTTATTAGTACTTAGGGAACCTCCCTAAATTAAATTTTGACCTTGAAATTCATAAGGGTGACCTCCCATGCTGGTCTTATCTTTTGGATTTCTTACAACTTTTTTCAAGGAAGCATAATTGTGCAGCAAACACACATACACACACAAACACAGAAAACAACAACAATAAAAAGACAACACTGCCAACTCCACAAATTCAGAAATAATTGCTTAAAAGAGCAGTAAATAATAAAAAACCAGGGATTAAATATCTTAGAGTTACATCTTTCTCAATATCAAAAATGTTTTGTTTTTCATAAGTAGAAAAACATTTAAGATTAAATATAAATTAAATGAATAAAGGAAAATCTATTTTGTGTGGATACTCTTATGATATATATATAAGCATCGTAAGTGTATTACAGACAATTGAGTAATTTCCGGAGGCTGGGCACAAAGGAAAAATGGGAAGTGATAGCTTAACCGGAATGAGCTTCTGTTTAGAGAGATGGACATATTACAGAATTAAACAGTGATGATTACTTGAGAGTACAAAAAAAAACCTAAATTATATATTTTAATGTGGTAAGCTTTAGGCAAATTTCATGAATCATAAAACAATTAAAAATACATTGAGAGAACATTAGTTGTTATAGAACCTTCAGCTACAAAGCGGAGGATTACAGTTTAGAATTTTAGAGATGGAGTCACTAAAGGAAATTTTTCAAAAGATGGATTAAGGTCACAAAGCCCACTATATCGAAGAACACGATCCGGAGTGAAGCATGATTCAAGCGCAGTGTCTTCAGAGTGACGACGCTTTCCAAAGCAATAGTGAAATTGGGCAGAAGGCTGTAAAGGGAGAGCCATTATTACACTTCTTTACGTACAGCACAATGTTGAGAGAAATTTAAATATCTAGTAGTTGAAATTCAAATATGCAGATTTCAAGTACATATGAATGTATCAGGATAAGTACAATTACAAGTATATAGGACTATTTAAATAGGAAACATTCTGCCATATCCAAAATTATACATTCCTATACCTTGTTAGAATTTCTTGTTGACTGAATCAACTGTTAATCAAATAAAGCAAAAATAAACAATCAATTAAATTGAATTAAAATATTGAAGTAAATATATTTTTTAAAAAGTTAAAGTTATATGTAGGAAAGAGGAATTCCAAAACCTTTACAGGGATATGTATTAAGAGATCCTAGAGAGCTTTCTTCAAAGAACTACATGGAATTAGCTCATGTTCAATCATTCGCAGTCCTTATATCATTCTGCTTAAGGTTTGTATTCATGAAAGAATGAACATTCAACCGTCAGCATTATTTATTCTTAGAGAAGGCAAAACATTTCTGGCTTGACAGTACTATCTTGACTTCACTCAACAGAACATTTGTCTCCCAAGGAACTCTTACCAGATGACTGGGAACAGGACACATGGTATGTGAAAAAGCAATGTCAATGAGAACTACTAGTTTCCAGAAGTATAGTTTAGTTTAACCTGCTGTATAGGATAATGGGGCTACTTTACTCCCATTTACATCCTGGCTTCTTATTGCATTAATCCTGAAACCTTGGATAGGTTATTTAACTTCTTATACTTCAGTTTTCCCATTTGTGAAATCAGAGTAAGAATATTATTCAGTACATAGGTTCAGTACTGGATCCACTGTCAGATAGAGTAAGGAATATATATTTATTAGTTATTAATTCACTAGTAATGAATAATGTAAAAATCACAATATTAATACATCCATTATAAAATCTCTTTTTGAAAAGTTTATATTATATAATAATTATTTCTTAGGGTCAGTGAGATAGCTAAGCAGACTAAGCACCTGCTTAGGCAAGCCCAGCCATCAGACTTCCATCACCAGCACCATATGCCACATTAACTTCACTCTCTGTCCCCCTGAGTCGGGGACATAGACTGGCTGGGGTAGTGCACACCTGTGATCCTAGCACTGGGGAGACTAAAAGCAAGAGGACCACTACAGTTTGAGCTGTGTAGTGAGACCCTGTACCAAATACATAATAATGATAATAATAATAATAGTTTTTATCAATAGATGAAAATAAATCAAAGCAATATATCCATTTTTAAAATTCATACATTTTACTTTAAGTGAAATTATGCTCAATTTATATTAGTATGACTTTGTCATGCACTTTTATAAGAAAGTAATAAAATTCCTTTTGACTCAAATTAATATATATATATATGTAATTAATATTGAATTAATGTAGATTAAAGCCAAAAAGTAAACAGCATAGTATCAGCATTTATGTATTTATGTTACAAAGAATATCACACATACGTATCATAGGTTATAAAATTTAGTTGGTTCTTTCTATACTAGCCTTATAAAATCAAGAATCCACAATTCAGCACAGTTGTTAATCAGTTCTGCACTTTTAAATACAAGCTCAACAGAATGGACTGCCATAAAGGAGTCAATTTTCAAATCAACATGATTAAATCACTAACACAAAAGCAAGAAACACACAGGAGACACCTCAGTTCTTCTGTAAGTTACTTGAATGATGAACCAAAGTGATTAAATCAAGTTTAACCTTTCACTTCTTTTCTTTAAACACTGACTTTCACAGTAGTCTTCAAATTTTTAGCTACGGTTAAGGCATAAAGTCTACTGTCTGAGTAAGACCACTTATATATCAGTTACCATAAAACCAATCATCCATCAATCATCACTCAGTTCAGAGGCCTATCAATTCATCCACATTCCTCTTATTTATTTATCCCCTTCTCACTCCCAGGTAAACTAATCTACTCCAGCAATTCCCTGGGCCTAATAAGAAGAGGTAAATTTTACTGAACTTCTTGCAAGACCTGGAGCTGAATTATGGAAACAGAACTTCTATTGCTGTTCTAGTACATGAAATTTATTGTGAGAGTGGACTTTATATAATTGTAGGAGGAACTGAGGGAGAAAAGTATCCAAAAAACATCAAACAAAAGTCCATTAACTAGCTCCAATCCTGGAGAATGAAATAGATTTTTATAACCACTTTATTTTACTTCATTTAAAAAAATGTATTTGATACAAGGTCTCACTATGCAGCTCTAATTCATAGTGATCCTAGTGTTTCAAGCCTCTGCAGGGCTAGGATTACAGGTGAGCACCACAGCAATGAGTCTTAGTGGCCAGCAAACCACTCCCAGGGTGAGGCTGGCGTGGCATGTGGGTGTGGGTATCGAACCCCAGTCTCTGTGCTTGTCTAAGAAGCTGCTTAATCTGCTGAGCTATCTCACTGACCTTCCACAACCACTTTGTATAAAACTAAAACTCAGATGTGAAGAAGATATGATGCATATTCCAAAATTAACGTTTTGGAGTTCAGTAATTAAAAAAAAATAAAAAAGAAAGAAAAAGAAGAAATGGGCTTCCCAAAAGCTGCACAAAATACCTAAGAGAACTCACAGGTGGCTAAGATACTCAGGCATGGAAAGTGTGGTCTCACAAACCTACAGCAGCTATTTTGTCCTTTGCATTGAGTGGGGTGACAGTGACCCTCATGAGGGCTTGATTGGCTAAGCTTCGAACTTTCCCACATAAACTGTTCTTTCTTGTCCTACCAGTAGCTCTCCCTACAGGGCCACTTTGGTATCAACGTGGACAGAGTTGAGGACTTGCACTCTCCCTTCATCATTTATGTTTCTTTCTTCATTGATTTCCCTCTACTAATAAGGTTGACTTCTTTGAAACAATACAAAT
Source organism: Ctenomys sociabilis (assembly GCA_004027165.1). NCBI lineage: Eukaryota > Metazoa > Chordata > Mammalia > Rodentia > Ctenomyidae > Ctenomys > Ctenomys sociabilis. Next base: position 43,067 of record PVKA01010660.1, read on the forward strand.
AACACAATCTAATTGAAATATGAGTCAGATATATAATTTAAATTTCAACTGTTTTTCTAAAAATAGAAAATGAAACCAAAGAAATTATAACAAATTTTGGTTATTTTCCAAAATAGACCACATAGGTCATTTTCCAGAAATTATAACAAATTTCATTGAGTCTGTTATATCACAGTATTATTTCATAGTATAGTCAGTGTAATATTGTTAAGAAGATGCTTTACTTGTTGCATTAAATCCTTGAACTATGGCATCTATTTTATACTTACAACGAAACTCTACTCTTGCTAATCACATTACAAAAACAGAATGACCATACACAGCTACTGGCTATTACACTAAACAATGTAATTTAAAAGAGCATAAAACCCCATTCCACTTAGGCAAATGCTAAAATAATTTTCTTTTTTTTAAAGGCCACAGTTATGTTGCTTAAAATATAGCTAACAAATTTCTTTGAAAATAACAATAAATTATTCCTAAAAAATCTTAACTTTCATTCTTCAGACAAATGTGTCCTTCACTTTTTATTTCTTAGCTTATTACCTTTGATATCTTTATATTGAAGATAAGACTTCCAGGGCCAAACAGCAAAGAAAATTTAAGTACTAGAAGTAGCTATATTGGTTTGATTTGCCTTAAAGAATATAAAGTCTTTGCTCCCCAAAATGTTACCCACAAGTGTGACAAAAGTGACAACTCCTATCAATGCCAAGTGTATTTTCAAATTAACAAAGTAGTTCCAATAACCCATGTCACAATGTGAATAGTTAAGCTTTACTTTCAATCATCCATGTCTTGCTTTTTATGAACTTAATCAGTCCTCTAAAAATCATGTGGCTAGCTTAAGACTTACTTCCGCGGGAAGAGTGAGGATGAGAAACACAGAGCTTGGTAGGAAGATTAATGCTCTAATGATCATCTGTTTTGGACACTTTGCAGCTCTAAATGGAGTCAATAGGTTATGCTAGACGTTAATGGTTTTCTGGCTCCGTAGTAGTGGCCATCTTCTTGTGCATAAGTTGCAGATGGTAGAATGAAGCAAAGGTGTTACTTCAAATATAGAACTGCAGGCTCTAAATGACTCTAAAAGTGACATATATTTGGCTTTTACTTCCCATAAAACTTTTTTTTTTTTTTTGGTGGAAGATGAAATGTTTCCCTTTAGCCACTTAGCACTTGTTTGGAGGATTATGTGGAATCAGTTGTGGACAGCTACAAAAATGTCTTCCCTGGCCATATGATATGAACCTTTAAATACAACCTAGAGAAATAATCGTCTGGAGAAATGTAATTCCTTTCCTACTCATAGCTGAGTTTGCCTTGCATGCTGAAAAAGGCGAGTTATATTGCTGGTTCTTTGTGCACTGCGGAGCAGGGTATTTGCATGTTTGTGGGGGATTTAATGGTCACTGAGCTGTAGGGAAGAGTGCTCACCTCAGCAGAAGATGCGATGGATGAAGCAGTAGCCTCATCGCTGCGCAGCTGGGTGGCCAGGACACTGCACACTAATTACTAGCCAGTGAGCAAGAATGAATTTGAAATGAGAGTATGAAAAGACCAAGGCCTGAGGGACCGGTTTTTCAGACACAATTAACATAAATCTAGAAACAGGTTTGGTTTGGCCAAAAGAAAAGAGACCAATTTCTATACTTGTGTTGTACAACTAAAATATCTGCAGACACTCCAATGAACATCCCAATTTTTGTTCAGATTCACTGTACCATTAATACAGAAGTTAACAGTAACTCCAGGAATACCCTTCCCCAGTATCTTTCTTCTGGTCTTTAGGGCAGTAGGCAAAAAGCTTCCCAATTTGATGAACAGCGTCTATGTCATAGCCATTGTTAAATGTTAAGTTACTGATGATAACAAAACATAAGGTGTTACTTTGCAACAGAAAACAATGGATAAAGAGATCATCTCAAATAAAACAAGGTGGAAAAGGTGAAAAGAAAACTTACCTGTTAATAGCTAGCAAACACAGCACTCCTTTGGCCAAACTTGTTTGGTCAAATTGATATATTTCATAGTAATGTTGAAAAGCTATCATGTAAGGCTATTTAAATTTAATGATCAAAAGACGTAACTGACTTATTTTAAGTTTTGAATTTAGGTCATATACCAATGGCATCATAACTATGAGGTAAATAGCTTGGGAACTGAATATTAGAATATTTTACAGCATGAAGAAACACATCTCTAAAACAATATAGGAAAGTACAACACTTCCATAAGACCAGTTATCTAAGCTTCAGATAGACAGTGTTTGCCATAGCCATCTGAAATTCACTACCTATTAAGGTACTAGTTGCTTTTGCTTGTCTTAATTTTTAATTTTTAATGATGTGGGGCTACATATAATAGACTCCATTTGTAAGATAGCTCTTACGGTGACCATTGTTCCAAACACTTTACATGAGTTATTAATTCAAATCCTTGGCATCAAGAGGAAAGTGGCATTATTACTTGTATAATGGTTTTGTTATGGTGTATGTATAGCTTACTCTCAAAGCCTCAGGCAGTGAAGGTGGAGGCTTCTAAAGTTTGTGATTGATTATTTTTTCCATTTATTTTTATTTTATTAAAATACAAGTGTCAATCAGACAGTTTCAAGACACCTTAACCATACAGAGTCGATGGATTAATACATTGCAAACTGTTTTCATAACGTTTTGGTATTGTACAAGGTGCATACATGATATTATATTTACAGATATTATTTCAGCAGATATCTCTTATCAGTGAATTAAGAGTGTAGTTGCTTACTTATCTTTTTTTTTATAGCTGAATTATATCAAAAATTCAATAATTATTTACCTAGTGGATGACCATAGCACTAAAATCCGACATAATATCCTGTCCAACCACCATTAGTGCAGATCTTGCCTCTCATAGAATTATGTAGAAGCACAGCGTTATCTATCCCAACTATACTGTCTATACACACACATCATGATTTTTTCTTTCTACAACCCTTCCTTTGTCTACATTATTGTGGGTGTGGGTGTTGCACCTTCCCCGGAGCAGGTAATTTGCATTGCATTGTTAAGAGGGAGAGAGGCTAGCTAGCTACTAGGGCTGTGACCACTCCCTTTGCTTTCTGCTCTTTACCACCACCATGAAAGGCTGCCCTCTGCCGTGAGCCACACTGTCTTGTGGCCAGCTGAGTGTGGATTGAAACCTCCACTGTCCCTAAGCTAAATTATCCTTTCCTTCCTTTATTTTGAGTGTCAGGTATTTGTCCCAGCAATTAGAGAAGAGTAACTGAGGTAGTTTTGTATAATAAATGTATTCAGGCATGGAGAAATCAAGTAGCTTGCTCAATTCCAGATGATTAGCAAGTTGTGCAGCTGGAATTTGGGCCTAAGCATTTGGTGTCAGGTGAAGGTTTTTACTGATGCTGCAGTATATATTATTATATATAATAGTAGACTTGTGTGAAAACAAATCTCTTTATCAGTCTTTATTTTTAAAAAGTCAATGTATGTGCTTTTAGAATGAAGGGATAAATCATTTTTATACCTCCTGATTTATTTGTGTCAAATTTTTCTCTATCTTCTATCCTACTTAAATTCTACTTCATATCACCAGATGTTTTCATTGGTAGGAACTCTAGATATTACTCTGAATTACATGAAATGATATAATTCCTGAGGATAAACTGAATATGTAAAACTACTTTTAAAAGTGAAAATAGTGATTTCCAAAACCAGTTAGAGGTTAATGATGTAGAAAGCCTTACACAAATATGCCCTTTCAGAAGACTTTGTTTGCTGTTATCAGTTGAAAACAATAGACTTGATGTTTGCCCAAGTACCAGTTTGACCCAGGTTTATGCCTCTATCCATTTATATCCTCAATTCTACATCATCTTATTGTTCTGCTGAACAATTATGAACTAACAGACAAATACAATCTAATAGAAGTTTGAAGCTCTGCAGTCAATACTAGTTGGCAAAAAGTCCCACTGGGAAACAATGAAAAATGCACTTGCTAGCTTTCTAACAATAGGTCACATTATTGTCAGGACAATTCTGACTAATGCAGGTGCCTTGGAATTGTGCATTGAAATATATGTTGTTCTTTCTGTAAGGCATTGTTTTTCTTTCTGTTTTCTCTATGCAATTTGGGAAGAATAATAGGATTTGCAATGTATACTTCACTCCATAGTTTGATTTCCTTCATCTCAGTGAGCGTCTTCATTAACAATAAATGAATACATATATATATATAATATGCATATAATTATAAATAATATATAATATTCATGTATATAAATGAATATATGTAATAAATGAATATATATTGTTATATATAATAATTTATATATATATATATATATATATATATTTCTTAATGAATGGTAGGTTTCCATATAGTCCAACTATTTAGAAATATGTTATAAGAAATCAAAGCCAGAAAGATTGGAGGTAAATAAATGTTTTCCAAATTTTCTCGATGCTCCCTGAAGGTTAGAGTTAAATGTTAACAATAAAAATGCTACAGGCATACTCCTGTAATCCTAGCACTAGGGAGGCAGAAATTAGGAGGATCACTAGGAGGGTGAGCTGTGTAGTGAGACCCTGCACCAAAAAAAAAAAAAAAAAGTAGCTCCCACACACTCAGCACTCCTCCACAGTGTGGATACTAACTGTACCCTTGGGCAGTTAACTATTTTCTCAGGCCAAAAGGAAGTAGACCCACAAGGCACCAAAAGGTTCACAAGATTTTTCACTTCTTTTTAAGGTGATATGAAGTAGAAGAAAGGCTTTCAACAGGGGGGATTTGTTCATAAGCTAATTTTAGAAAATTAACTTTGGAAGAAAATAGACTGAGCAACATTGAGACTAAATGCATGGAAACAACTTATGATGAAATTCTGTTAGTCTGATTTTTCCCAGTGGAAAATGATTTTGCCCTAGCAGAGACAGTGATCAAAATCTTTTTAGATATTTATATTTCAGAGCTGGTGAGATAGCTCAGTGGACTAAGTGCCTGCTCAGGAAAGCACAGGGACTGGGGTTTGATCTCTGGCACCACATGCTACATCAGCTTCACCCCTGGGCACACTGAGCCAGCCACAGATCCAGGTGTGGTGGTGCATGCTTGTAATCTCAGCACTAGGGAGGCTGAAACAGGAGAATCATTAGGAGTCTGAGCTACACAGTGAGACCCTGTATCAAATACATACATTTAAAAAATATACATTTCATTAAATTAAATTAAATTAAGTTAAATTATCATTTGGTCAATATTTTAATCAGGCCAGATAATTCAAATAAGCTTGGGCATAGTATTTTTTTTTTACTTTAGAAAGCTTCTTTTCCTTAAATTAGTACATGATTATATTCATTATGGTGATTTAGTAAATGTAAAGAATATATCTGAATTCTACTTTTGTTCCCTTTCCCTTCCTCTTTGAAGTTTTATTTTCACAACTGCAATAAGTGAAGGTGCTACTGGCATCTGCTGGGTAGAGGCCCAAGATGCTTTGAATATACTTCCATGTACAAGGTACTGACGAAAATATCAATAGTGCCGATAACAGGAATCCTGCCCTAATTCATGCAATGGGAACTAAGAATCTAATGCCAAGCTGCATAAAGTAGAAACAGATAATTTCTAGGATATGTAGTTAAACAAATCCAGTGACTATTTAGATGTGGACATTGATAGTCTTACAGTGTGCATTCAACATGAGTATTGTAAGTCTGAGTAAATGATCCTGAGATGCCAAGGAGCAGGATGGTGAAGAGAAAGAAGAGGAAGAAAATGTGAGAGAGAAAGAACAAGACATGCAATGTAGGGTACCTGTGAAGCCGCCATTTCCCATCAATTTACACAAGTCTAAAATAAAATTTAAAAAAACTATTTTTGAAGAAATAGATAGGGAGACACTATAAGACAGCACTTGGAAGTAAAAGAATGAAAAAGATGCCACGAAGAAAGGGCAAGCAGCAGAAAGGTAAGTAACACTGAGGCAAGGTGAATGAACAGGTATGGTAGAAAATTACTCAAAATACATGTTTGCAAATGTGCAAGGAGAGTTTAGTACAAGTCTACTGGGTGACCTCTGTGCTCGCCTAAATCCTTGTATCTTAAAAACTATAATTACACAGAAATTCCCTTTATGGGAAAAGGGAAAGCAGAAAGATGTTAAATTGCTATTAAGTGAACATTGTAAAACTAAGTAAATACTTAACTATAAATATTTATAAATGAATAAGTATAACTAAATATTCAAGAGAAACTAACATAAACTTCCTTAAGTGAAAACACTTGCTGTGAAACTTCAGTAACAACTTCTAGCTTGCAGTAAAATAGACGTCTAGTTAATTATAACTGGTAACATAAGGTTAACAATGTTTTAAGGCAAAATGTTAGGATTTAAGATTTTTAAAAAATTCAGCCCTTGTTTTCAGGAATCCTAACATACTCTAGTAGAAATTTCCATGAATTATTGCATCAAACATGTAAAATTTGATAGAGCATTTCAATAATATTCTGAAACTCTGATTCAAACTTATTTTCTGGTACTTTAAAGAAAGTAGAAGTAAGTAAGCCTGAGGAACACGTTTTGAATGAACATATTTGAAATAATATCTCTTCTGTAAAAGACTAATCTCAACCAGTAAGAAACAAATACAAATTAGGTATATCTTCTGTCATAGATATTATTCTATGTTATTTCTTACAAAAATCTCCTCGTTTTGAAGACAATGATCTTTATTAACTATAAATAGCTTACTCAGTATTATATAGAACTGACATATATGAAAATAAACAGCATCAATTACTTGTTCTTTTGTACATCATACCATATTGTGTGTTTTGTACATCTGCTTTTCTAGGCAGATTCTGAAATAAGAGTTTCAACAAGTGAGTAACAGCAGAAAATAACAAACATCAAAATACAACTGTAAGTGTGGGAATTAAGGAAAATATGGCCTTGGTGTATTATGGCAAAGCTGGGAACAAGAGTGAACGCCCTGAGCCAGCGAGTCTTGACTGATCTGAGATGGCTTGGGGTGGAGACCTGCTGCAGGATGACAGTGTAGTAGGCAACAGGCTGCCCCAAAGCTCAGAACAGACCGGCTCCAGCGTTCTTTCACTGCACACTCACGTTCTTAATTCATCCTGTAATATTAAGGTATGAGGAATATTCTAAGATACAGATAATCACTAGCTTCAGCCTTACGTTTCACTACTGGTTGCAGCCACATAAGAACAAACCAAGCAAAAAAAAAAAAAAAATAGCCAAATTTCACAATTATTTTTTTTCATTTGACTCAAGTAGCTAGCTGAGTTCACAAGCCAGCTAGCTCACTTTGCTGAGGTAAATTGTTAAAATGTGGAGTGTTGGGACTGGAGAGATAGCTCAGCAGCCTCGGCAAGCTTAGGCAGGTGCAGAGGGCCTTGGTTCGATCCCCAGCACCACATCTCACGCCAGCCTTGCCCCCTGCATGGGCTGAGCTGGCCACAAAATAAAGAAAGAAAAAGTAATAAAATATTGAGGGTGAATAGCATGATGTTCATAAACCAGTTTGAAAATGCAAGCATTTGTACACGATCATTATTAAAGGAAGTTAGTATTTGAGTTTTACAATAGCAATGAGGAATACCTGTTCATTCAGTATCCTCAACTCTTTTTAAAAAAAAATCCTGTAATGTAGAGATAAAGTTGTAAATTTTAGGAGGAGGAGCACTTAACATGCATAGTGTTACTTTAACAATGCCTAAGAACTAACGCTTAGCAGGTGGTAATCCTGAAATTTCTAGAAAATAAGTCATTCTTTCCCCACCTGAAACTTTTTTTAAGAGAAAAAAGTAAATCATATAAGGCAGTTTGTATAAGGAAATTTTAGTGGATGTCATAACAGAAATTATAATAAATAGGCAACATAATCATTTAAGAACTTTGATCAGAGTAGTGCAGCAGAATCTTTGATAGTGCAGAAAGCTTCCTACTTTTAAAGTAGTAAACTACTCCTCTGAAAATTTGAGAAGACAATGCAGTATTTCCTATGAAAAAGAAACAGAAAACAGAATTTCTAGATGAAGTGAAGCATAGGTGTTTGTCACAATTTCCCAAGATGTACGTGTTCCAAATAATTTCTATACATAATTTGTATGTTATTAATTCATTTATGTAGATCCTAATTTTAAAAGAGAAAAAAGTGAGGTAAAATCATTAAAGCTCTTCTGGGGGAAACCATTTGAAGAATTTTCAAAGCAAACAATAAAGACAAAAATGGTCAAAATTATTTGACTAAAATGACATAGAACTAAAAAACAATGCATTGATAAATTCGTTATTATTATTATTATTTATGTATTTAGTACAAGGTCTCCAGGGTCTCACTATACAGATCAGACTCATCGTGATCCTCCTGTTTTCAGCCTCCTAAAGTTGGGATTAGAGGCGGCGTCACCTCATCCAGTCTCAACTGCCTTCTCAATTTGCCCCAGAGGTGGGGCCAGCATGGCAGGCTGGGATCAAATCCCAGCCCCTGTGCCTGTCTAACAAGGTGCTTTAGTCCACTGAGCTAACTGGCCAGCCTGTAGTTTTTTATATTATTGATAAGACTGTGAATAAGTGAACCACTGTATAACAATTTAAGCATGTACATGATGTAATTGACTTTTTAAATTTTTTTAGTATTTACCACCTGTAGTTTTCTCTGCTTTATTTGATTTTAAATTGTTTATCACAATTAAATATTGTATTCTTTATTTTTTATTGGAATATTATAAAGAATATCTTCTAAAATCAGCTTCTTGGGTATTATTTATAGAACAATAACTTGTATATACATCAAAATAATCTTAACTCCAATTCTCACTTTTAAAATATTTTGGTTCCCTAAAAATGTTGTTTCAGGGCCAGGGAGATAGCTCAATAGAATAAGTGCCTGCCTGGCAAGCGGAGGGTCTTAAGTTCAATCCCCAGTACTGCAAAATAAATAAATAAACAAAAAATTGTTTCAATGCCTACCTTTTAAACTATACATCATATAAAGCAAACCACAAATTAGACATTTAATTTTTTCTTCACTAATTATTTTGCAAAATATATCATGGAAATGTTTATATTTGACCAGCTGTGCTTTAGAAATGCTGTATGAACCAATTTATGAAATACATTCTAGGGCTGGAGATATAGCTCCTGCATAGCTCCTGCCTGCAAAACACAAGGTCCCAAGTTTAATTCCCAGTACTAAAGAAAAACACATAGGGCCACGGAGATGGCTCAGTGGAAGAAGCACTTCCCTGGTAAGCACAAGGGCCTCAGTTCAATTCCCAGGTCCATGAAAAAAAAAGAGAAATATATAAATTTTTATTTCATTTATTTTTAATTAATTAATTTTGGTACAGGTCTTGCTACATAGCTTGGACTTCTACTGATCCTTCTGTCTCAGCCTCCCCAGGTCTGGGATTACAGGTATGCTCCATCATGCTGTTCTGGTGGCTGGCTTGGCAAGCGTCCAGCACTGTACTGGGGATTGAACCTTGGTCGTTGCCAGACAGGCACTTAGACTGCTGCACTATCTCCCTGGCCCATAATTATTTTTTAATGTTTTTAGTACAGGGTCTATGGGATCTCACTACACAGCTCAGACTCATAGTGATCCTTCTGTTGTTAGCTTCCCAAGCTCTGGGATTATAGGCATGCACCACCATGGCTAGTCTTAAATTTTTATTTTAAATAATAATCCATAATCTCTGTATTCAAAACAAATATACACTAACATAACAGCATAGCAAAAGATTGCTTAAAATAAAATAATGCCAATGAATATGAAGCTATTTCAATAGTGAAGCACGAATAAGTTTCCTATGCAAATTTTCTGGAAATTCCATTTTAAACACGTGCTACTTGCAGAATCAGAATAGAAGAACTACAACCAGTGGAGAAGCTTGTTGTGGAAAAGTTAGTGCATTTTAAATATTTTTCATAACACCAGTTTCCTTTTTCCTTTCTGTTTTGGGGGTGTGAGAGAAGGGAGCTGATTACAGATTGATCAGATACTAAAGTCTGTGATTAGATGTATGATGACAGCTCCAGGCATCTCTCTTATGCATTAATTCACTGCCCTTCAGGAGAAGATGGATCAGGAGCATGTGTCTCCAATGCACTTGGTCTCACCTTGTATATTTCCCAGGCATGCGTAAAGTCTCCTGCTTGATCAGCTCAGAGCTTCGTGTTATTGTTCACCAGCCTGATAGAGCTCTGATGCTGCTGCGTAGATTCATATTTAGCAAGCGAGTCCAGGTGAGTCCCATAACACTCTGGAGCTTCTCCTCTGGATATCTTTTACCACTTGTCATAGTCTGTCTTGCATTTCCAGCCACCATTCCCCTCCCAAGGAACGACTTCTGCCATCTCTTCACAGCAGGATTGAGCAGCTCTGCCTCAGTGCTCCCTTCCTGGGTCAAAACATGATTCTGGGCAGAAATCTCGGGAATATCACATTGTCTGTTGCGTTCATTTCTTTTCCTCTTGGATAGCAGCCCTGGATTTCCGTTTTCTATGCATGAAAATAGCTTTATCTTGTGGTTTGAGTTGCTCTCTAGTTGTTTGTGGTTAAAGGATATATCAAGGACCACTTATTTTCATGGCCAGAAATGGAATTCTGAATTACACTTTAACTGCTCATTTTTAACAGAAGAACTGCAATTTTCTGTATAAAAATGCTAAATGGTAGCTACAAAGACATCTGTTAATATTCATGAACTATCTTACAGAAAATGGAATATACAGTTACATGTTCAAGTTTACTTGTGTGACCAAATTTTCCAGCAAAGGAAATGTTCTGCTGATGGAGACAAATAGCAGAATGCCATTATCTTTACAGTCAACAAGACTTCATCATATCCTGGTTGGTCCAGCTCTCTCGTCTTTTCTGAGCACTTTAAAAAATATATAGTCAACTCTTGGTACAGAAATATGTAGAGGAAGGTTGTAGAGATAGCCAATAAATTGAATAAGACTTGGAAAAAATGTGACAACAAAATTTGTGGAAAATAAATGAGTGAAACACTAGTGCTATGGGAAAGCATCCAAAATTTGGCTTCCACTATGTTCCAAGTAGTGTAGCCACAGAAAATAATACTGAGTGTATCTCTTAGGTATCAGACCCACTAATCAGCACTCATATCTTATAAAAAAGAAATGTGATGATAACAATACAGTGTGAGCTTTTCAGTTAAAAATAGTACTCTATGGGGCCAGGGAGATGACTCAGTAGAATAAGTGCTTTCCTGGCAAGCACAAGGGTCTGAGTTCAATCCCCAGTTCTGCCAAAAGAAACCAAACAAACAAACAAACAAAAAATAGTATGTTATATTGAGATGTTAGATGCTACAATATGAATTTAAAATAGAAAATAACCAGCATAAATTTGTACTTAACAGAAAAATGAACTATTGAGTTCATTTATTTTCTTTCTTGGTCATTCGAATATAAGTGACATTGGTTCTGTAAGTTTAAAAGGTGGGAATGGAAATTTTGACCTTTTTTCACTTGTGTTTTGATCTTGTACCTCAGCAATGATTAGATACTTACTTAATTTCTTAGACTTTCTTTCATATTAACCTTGTAGTAAAATCTTCATTGATGCAACAAACATTTCAGATAAGTCAGACTGAAAACTGGGAACAATTTCTATTTATTCCTAGTTTTAAGGTTGTACTCCACAATCCATTAACTTCTTGCTTTGTGACTTTGGCAAGATGGTATGTTACTGTGGAGGTGTACAGTGCAGTAAGGTGCACTCCTGATGGTGCTCAGAAGGCAGAGGGAGAGCACAGTGCAGGATCACATCCTTGGGCCTCTACAGTAAAATAACATCCTTTCAGTAAGCCCCACCTCGAGCACCACGAGTTCCCAGTAAAGATGGGCTAAACTTTTAGCACATGGTGCTTGGGCAGACATCTGCCCAAATGCTAGTGCTGTTTTGATGATTCTGATTTACATCAACTGTTATGCATTTTTGTACTTTTAAACATTTGTTAATCCACAGGTGATTCTAAAAAAACCGTGTAAATTTGAGAACCACTCAAATTGCATTCCAGATACCAGTAACACTGGCACCAATTAAAAGCTTATATGAAACGTAGAATCTCTGGCTTGGCTGATTTCTACAGAAGTAGAATCTGCATCTTAGCATTCCCATCAAATGGTTCATATGCACAGATAAGCATCAAAATAGTGTTTCATCAACCAAGAAATATTCCTTGTCTTTAAAAATTTTTCAATGTAAGTAATAGATCATCTGTACCTGTAATAATATCAAATTGGATTAGAGTTCAATTTCCATCATAATCACATGATCATTTACTAATAAATGCAGATTTTCAGACTGTCACTTAAGTCCAGCCAATCAGCTTCTCTGAGTATGAAACTCAGGCACAGATCTGCTTCTAGTACATTTAAATCACTTCTCATAATTAGAAAAGTTTCAAGAACAAGTAAAAAGGGCTAATTCTTTCAACTTTTGCCTCTATCAAAAGCCTGAGCAAAACAACACAACACATTAGAGAAAAACAACCAAACAAAAACTGAGCAAAAAAACACAACACAGTAAGAAAACTAACCAAACAAAAAACAAAGTACTATCATGTAAAGATAAATGTTACCAAGTAATGATAAATGCATTGTTTTCTTATGCAGAAATCAAGTCATGACAAAAACGAATTTGATGGCAATTTTCTAGTCGTTTGTCAAAATGCATTTTGTACTGGGAACATTCTGCTATGAATACCATGAAGAAAAATATATGCACACAACTATTTAAATGTTCCACAAGGTGAGAATTTTAGGCCATGTCTGTACAGTGCAGGGGCAGCACAACACAAGATGCAGGGAAAAATAGTCGCATCCTGACAGGAAGCTCTAGAAGAAAACTGACAGATGTACCCGTGTGAAGATGTTGTAATGCTGAGCAGGCCATTTTGTAACTGGGAAAGAGAACACCTCTAAACTAGTTAAGTTTGGTATGCTAACTAGGACAAAACCTTATGAGTATTTATGAATTCCTTTAACAATGTGGACTGTTAAAAATTTATTGTGTGATTAAATTATTTGTGTCTGAATCACAGAGCCTGTGGACATTTCTGGCTGAGTAAATACAGGCAGCTGAAAATATATTTAAAATATGCAGATTTTTCTCTATTCAAATATTTTGTATGAAAGTTTTGAACATTTGTTAAGCTATAAACTTATAAATCACTGGAAACCATGAAAATCTTCTGTTGCTATTTCTTTATATTTAGTATATCCAGACATAAAACATGCAATTTAGAATCAAGGAAGCTCAAGATTGAGTTCCAAAACAGTCATTTAATATGTGACACTTCTAAGATTGTGTATACATTCTGAGACAGTGTCTGAGTTCTGAAATGGAAATAATTGGACCACTCATGTTGATATAACCATATATCTGTTATCCTTTTCAATTTGTGGATGATGATATAAGGATCGTAGTTAAAACTTCATCTAGAATCTCAAAGTAAATATAAAGACCTCACAATTTTATGAAATTAGTAATAGGGATAAACGTTAGTGCAATGTTTTTTAAGCAGTAAAGAATTAGACAATGTGCTCTGGCCATTAGTACTAAAGTCAGTTTACCAACATGCTAATGTTGATGCAATGTCTTATGTGAAAGACCCAAACTATTGTGTACATTATAGTAATGTACAAAAAGTGTGAAGTTGGCATGTAGCTCAATTTTAAGCTGTGAATCCTATAGGCAAATTTTCCATACTAGGATACAGAATGTTTGTTATTAATTGAATTATTCAATCAATAAGTTATTATTAATCTGTCCTATTTGTCAAATACTTTGTCAGATGTCAAAGATGCAATATCTGGAAAGGCATTAAGATGAAGGAGACACATACGAAATGAATAGATAGTTAATATTTTATGATGTTATAGAGTAATGACATAACTCTGATGTATCATATACCATGTCAGACTGCAAGTACAGGTTGTGAAGAGAATAAAGAGGTGAGCACCTGGTAAAATAACTGGTAGCGTCACTTTAGGTAGGACTGCTCTGAGAGGTACTCCTAAGCCATTCTTAGTATGATGGGTATTAAGAAGAGCAGTATGTATAAAGAAGAAATAGAAGCTATCCGAAAGGCCAGTAAATAGGTGACTGTTTCAATTGATGGAGAGGTTCCATAGAATGGGTACTGTGCACCTGGCAAAAGAATGAGATCTAGCTCTAGAGCTGCACACACTGTGAAACAAAGTAATCATGTGGAGAACCCTGTATGCAACCTGGTAAGATTCACCCTTGAGAGGGACAAAGTCACAGATTCACACTCCACAGACAAATACGCTACACTGGAAATCCAGGAGAAACCATGACCTAATTTAAATCATGGGTTACTTAGAAAGGAAAGAGGAGTGTGACATGGAAGGGATTGGGGTAGAGATGAGACTTGTCTACTTCTGGTCTTGTAGTTTATTTTTTAATTTTTAAAAGATTATTTATTTGGGGGTCTTGCAATGCAGCTTGGACTCTTAGTGACCTACCTGTCTCAGCGTCCCCAATGCTGGGACTACAGGTTATGCCCCCACGCCTGTTTCAGTGGCCAGCATGGCTCTCCCCAGGCTCTGGAGCCAGCACCACATGTCTGAACATTCTAGGCACCACCAAGTTCTCTCCAGGACCCTGGTCTTGTAGTTTTGAGTCCACAGTCACATAAACAGTTTTGCAGTCATGCAACAAAATTGAATCAACTTCTTGGAATTGTAAGTGATTAGTCTTTGTTTCCTGTGACAAACATCTGACATAAATCGACTTGAAGGAAATGTTTTCACTCACAGTTTCAGGATGTGCAGCCCTTGGTCACTTGGTATCATCCTTAGGACCAGTACTAGCACAGTACATATTGGCAGACTGCATGGTGCAGGAGGATCACCTCATGGCAGACAGAAAACAAAGAGAAAGGGAGGAAGATTCACTCCCTGATAATCTTGCACGGCTGCAATTACTTCATTCTCTGGACCTCACTTCCTTTGTCTTCTACTAGTGCCACAGGCAAGCAAACCTTTATCATATGAGCCTTTGGTAGTCATACAGCAAATTATTTCTGGAGATCTAAGTTACACGAGCAGGTATCAGTTACATCAAGAGATTTTGAAAAAAAGTAATTTATGCATCTGCAATGTGTATAGCTTAAGTAGAAAAACATTACATAGAGCTATTTCTAGTAACCATATCATTCTGCAACTATGTGTATGTGTGTGTGTGTATTTGTGGGAACCTATAACTGACAATCATTTGTGCACAAATACATAGATATTTCCTCACCCAGCATAAGCAAAGTGTATATAAAACAGTATTGTCAGCATTTAAGATTTACTAGATATGAAAATACTTGTAAGAAATGAAATGAATGTTGGAATTCAAGATTTGAATACAAATACGTGGTATATCATATCTTCATTTCTTTTCTAAGCTCTAATGAGAAAGCTAGAAAAGAGCATAACACAGTGACCATCAGCATTTCTAGCACTTGAGTTAAACCTTAAATATAATTTACCTTCTACAGGAACCAAAGTTATTGGAAAATTGACTGCTTGAAAACCATGGGTAATAGTATAAGAGAAGTATAGATCTTATCATAAAAAGTGAAACAAAATTGAGGAATCGATTTAAACTAGTTCAATTTGTCCAAATTGGGTAATTTGAATAAAAGAGATAATAATGTATGCAATAGATACATTTTAAAATACTTTGTGAAAATCTATGATTCTACAATTATGCCAAAGTTTAAAAGTAGTAAACATATTGAAGGATTCTAGGAAACCAATCCATTTATCTAAACTGTGTATTTTTTTCTATTTATCATATTCCCAGTACAGATTCACCTCAGTATCCATAGCTATAAACAATAGATGACTTTCTGCTCAGATATTCCAGGAAGTAAATGAAAAAGGAATACAATTAATTTACAACCTTCAACATAATAATGGATGTAGACTGAAAATATCAACAAGAACAAAAACTATTAATTACATTTTGTATATGTAATACTATTATAAATACATCAAGTTAAGAATATGTTAACCTATGTACTTGCTAAAAAACTCCATACAGTGTGGTAAGTATGTACATTTTCATGGGACATACTGCGAAGTGGATACATTGCCAATGAACTATTTTTGATACAGTAAGAATAAGTCTCATCTATTCCCTAATATAACTATCAAGTTTTCAGAAAACCTAAGTCAGAAAGCATTAAAATACATCATCTGAGAGGAAGGCAAATAGAAAAATTCAGAATAAGTGATACTGTACAGATGAAATGCTAGGTATCTTCAACACAAATTGGAAGAAATAAAACAGAAGATTAAATATGCAAATTAGAGACTTAAGAAATCAATACATGTGTTAAATGTAGTTATGACATAATTTTAAGGCAGTAATTGAAACTTGATCACTGAATACGGACGAGCTGTAATAGTTAATGAAAGTGCCAGGTGGTTCAGGCTTGTAATCCAGCATTCGGAAGGTCTAGGTAAGAGGATCTGCATGAGTTCAAGGTAAACTCAAGCTAAATAGTGAGACCAGTGTCAACCCGACCTGCACACTGAGACCTCTCTCAAATAACGTCAGCGCCACCAAAAGTTGATGTCCACATTCACACGGGTGAGGGCGGGTCTGCGGAGCAGAGTATGTGAAGATTTACTTATTCCATCGGTAGATGAGTACATAACGATTTACTTTACTTTTAAATATGTTTGAAATTTTCCATTATGACATTTTGAAAGGGAAAATCATAATGGGCATGAGAAGGTTTGCTTACAATTAGAGAATTTTAGAAGCAATGGATGAGAAGAAAATGACCACTTCACAGAAGTGGTCACTTCTGTAAGGCAGAGAGGTTGTTTTAATGATTGAATGAGGGGCAGTGAAGGCTGAAAATGGAAAGGATTTAGGATATTCAGTTGAGGTAGAATCACCTGTACCTTCACCTGATTACACTGTGTTACAATCAACAAGAATGTCTCTGAGTAATAACTGCTGCTATCAGAGACTAGTGACAACAACAGGAGATCAGGATGCAGACAAGAGGGAATGTGAATCAGCAGAGATGGTGTGAGAACAGTCTGGAAATTCTACCAAAAATTGAAAATAGAACTACCATACCATCCAGCAGTCTCCCTGCCAAGTGTATACTAACAGGAAATGAAATCGATATTTTGAAGAGGCCTCTCCACTCCCATATCTATAGCAATGCCATCCACAAGCACCAACTCCTCAAAGTGGATACTGCTTAAATGTCCATCTACTGATGAATGGATGAAAACACATGAAATGCATGCATACCACTCAACCACAAAAAATAAAGCCCCACTGTTTGTAACAACATGAATGGTTCTAGAGATCATCATATTGGATGAAATCAATCAGGCACCACCACCACAACTACTGCATAATCTCACTTCTACGTGGAATCCAAAAATATGGCCCTTATGGAAATTATGAGAATAGCATGATGACATGCTGGAGATAGTAAGAAAGAAGGAATCTGGAAGGTCTGATTAATGAGTACTAAATTATATATAGATAGGAGTAAGTGGTTTTGCTGTGTACAATATGATTAAAAAACAGAATAAATAGGGCCAACCAAATAACTCAGCAGATTAAAGTGCCTGCAAGCAGGCGCAGGGGCCAGGGGTTTGATCCCCCACGCGGGCTGCGCTGCCCCTGCCCCCGGGGCACGCTGAGACAGCAATTGAGACTGGGCCTGGTTGCTACCTGAAATCCCAGCTTTTGGGAAGCTGTAAAAAAGGAGTCTGATCTAGTAAGGCGACCCTGAATACCCTGTAGACCCTTCAAAAAAAAAAAAACCGCAGAATAAATGATTCTGAACATTTTACCTTAAAGCCATGTTAAATGTTTGAGAAGACAGATATATTTAATCTGATTTAAATATTACACGATGTATACCTACACTGAAATTTCACATAGCTAGTAGTTCATAACTATGTACAATTTTATATTTAATCAGTTTAAAAACAAGTTTAAGTACAAATAGGGGAATAACTCCTAAGATCTCTGTGGGAGATTCGGGTCAAGAGAGATGGCTTCTGCTAAGATGAAGAAGAGCAGGGACAGCAGAAGTCATATGGAAATGGGAGGTAAGAAGTAATCAAGATTTCTACTCGAAGCATTTTAAGTTTAGGAAATCTATTACATATCAGATGAGGAGAGACTCAGCTGAGAAATCAGTTCTTGAGACAGGAGTGAATGAATCCTCTACATACGGGTGTGGTACAGGACGAGACTGAGGAAGAACTCCTATAGAGAGAGGAAGGCAACAAATGAAAGCTGGATTATAGCCCTGAGGGACCCCAGCATTATCCTCCATATGCAGCAAAAGGAACAAAGGAACTAGGGAATTGGCAGCTAGGATTCAGAATTTCAGACAGTGATAAGACCCAGTTTTCCTGTTGGCTGTATTTTACTATTTATTCATAGAAAGTACTTTAACCACTAGTTTACTAATGAACAAATGAACCCTACCCTTTCCAAATCAGCTTGGCAAAGCATGCACAGCACAGAATGTAAACTAAAGGCTGCAAAAGAAAAGATTTTCATTTCCAATAAAAATCAAACCAAAATCAAAACAAAGATACCCCTGAACATGACTGGGAAATGTATGAGATTTGAAAACTAATAGAAAGGCTAAGCATGGCAAGACTAGTTCTCACTGGGGTGCATATTTATTTATGCCCAAACTTACCTCATGTCTATGCCAATGTATCAGAAGGCATTGAGTGCTGAGACTCCCATATATTTTCTCAGATTCAGTGAGAACTGATTAACCCATTTAGAAAGAGCTAAACCTATCTTTATATGTAGCTAATTATGTTCTAATGCATACATTCAGTAATGCCATGAGGCTGTCCATCTGCAAACTGCCAGAAATAAGCTGCCCAAATTCAGAGAACAACTTATTTTAAGGCTTAAATATGACACTGATTTAAAGCTTGCTTTTGCTGATATGATAAACTGTAAATTGAAACAATTACATTAATGTAGCCCATCTTAAGGCCAACGATTTTTCTAAAAAGACAAAAGAAAGAAAAGGAACAAGTGACTGCCTTTAAGTTTGTATGTTAACAGAATAAAGGTGATTTTAGAAATCATTTTTCGACCACAGGAGAAGTGTTAGATGCCAGTGCATAGAACAGAAATGTTAACTAACCGTGAACCTCTCTTGGGTAAATGATAGTTTCCAAAACAATGTTTCAGGGTAAGAGTTCTTAAGGATAAGGAATGAAAAGCCACATTTTTAGTCAGTTTTACTGTCTCTTTATCAGGAGTTAGGAAAAACAACAAAGAAATAGGGACACAGTTCTGAAGTTAGCAAGATAGTCAGTCCATATAAACAATGCGACTTAAAGAGAAAGCTCCCCAGAAGAGAGGGATGAGTCAACCATGAGGCCAAGAAGCAAAGAGGTAGAAAGCTGTCACACGACAGAAGAAAACGGATTTTGTTAACTCCCAGCCTTTTTGAGGAAAATGCCCTGTCATGTGGCTTCTTGAAGGGGATGCAGAGGATCACAGAAAGTAGGAAGTCCACTCCTTCTCCAGGTAGCCTGCTTGGGCCAACCCATTTTCCTAATGATTTTCTCATCCTCACCCCACCTATAGTACCAACCCTTTCTTATATCCCTAGTTTGGCCAAAATGAAAACATGTACAAATGGATTGATTTTTTTCACAATTTATCCATTCAATCTTGACTGCATTAAAGCATCCTTTATTTGACATTCCCACATCCAGTGGGAAGGGGAGGCACACTGTGTGTCCAAGATGCACAGAGCAAGGAAACCTTGTCTAACAGAATTTTTAAATCTTTTTTCTTTTTCTTTTACAGAACCGGGGATTGAACTCAGGCCCTTACTCTTGCCAGGGAAGCACTTATTCCACTGAGCGATCTCCCCTGCCCTGGAATTTTTAAATCTTGAGATTAAAAAACTGAATGAAAGTTGTCAGTAGATATGTCTAATCTGAATCAATTGGATTTTTTTTTTATTTTTAGATTATTTCAATATACTTTCTTTATTTATTTTCACTTCAACTGCTCAGTGAAAATGGAACAGCCTAGCCCTGAAATAGAAGATTGAGCAGACCTGGGAATTTTATTTTAATTTTTTCTTGTTTTTGGCAGAACTGGGGATTGAACTAAGGCCCTTGTGCTTGCCAGGGAAGCTCTTATTCCACTGAGCTGTCTCCCCAACCCCAGGGAATTTTAAAAGTAGTAGAGTCATACCAAGGTTTCTGATACAACAGGCACAATACAGGAGAAAGATCTTATTTATTATTTCTAGAGCACTATTTACAGAAAGGTTGCAATTAGTATACACATCAGAATAAAGCAAGTATCTAGTTCAATTAAAAATGGTATAATTTAAGGCAACACGTGTTTACAAACATAAAATACAACAGCTTAAAGTTGCCAAAATAATTCAACCACCAGCAATAATTATTTTTTAAAAAGGCTGAGTTTTAA